>JAGKQA010000068.1:0-203286 GCA_022609195.1 Plenodomus libanotidis
CTTCTCAATATTGCACTTGTCACCTCTACTGCTGTATTGCTAACATAAGCCCTCTGACACCTTCTATTTACTCACGGGTATTTAGTGTGATCATTACACCCTGATGCCGCAGTTTACCCAATCCGCCCTTAATCGGCCCAAATGTTGTCATGTCTAGTCTTGTTGCGTTTGTATAAGCTTTTCAATCTAACCCTAGTGTAGGTTTGTCGTAGAAATCGAAGTCAATCTAGGAGAGTTCCAACTACTCTTGCATAGCATTGCATGCAGGGCAAAGATGAGTAAAAGCGAGGGGAAGTTGAAGGCTTTAATAAGGCAGCTTTCTAGATAGGATTGTCGGCTCACCTTGTCCAAATAAATAGTATTCATTCTTAGCTGCTGGATTGGTTTGACACCACACCGGAAACGGTACCTATGTGGCCTGGAGGAAATTCCGAGGCGTCTTCGGACTGTATTCGGCCCCAGTTGGGACGTGGTGGGTCTTTCGCCGCAGGAGACAGTGCTTTCTCTTAGACGTTCTCGTTGCTGTCACGCATCGCGATATTGATGGAATCGGCGTTTGCTATATCGTTAACCATGCTCTCAGGGGTTTGAATCGTTTTGGTGCTAGACAGGTACGAAAGAGTCTTGAAAAGAACCAGATGGTAAGTAAAATGAATTTCCGACGGCAATGAATGATTTTGATGGAAAGACGAGCAGCAGACTGATTCACAGCTCTCTGCTGGCTTAAAATCGGCTGATGATAATGAAGGAAAAATACGTTATCTTCCCCTGCGATTCCTGTACTGTGCTTGGGTGCCCACCCCTGCACTGTGCACCAGCCACCTGGTCAGTACGCTTTGAATATAGACCATATTGACAAACATTAGTGTAATGCAGCCTGCCCAGCTTCACCCTGCCTGTCGACACTTGCTATCGACACTTCCTATCGATACTTCCTATCGACACTTCCTACCGACACTTCCTTTCCGCTGGGGTAGTCTTTAGTTATTGATGTTGGCATTTCATCAACGACTGGGAGCTACTACAAGTGTTCAAGGTAAACACGAACCGTAATCACCGGATTCATATAGTACAGCATAGACATGCACTTGACTAATTGGATACTTAGGCAATAGTAAAGTAAATTCCATTGGTACTCAGCCTTTTGAATCAGCCTCTCCGCCTCTCCATATGCCGATCTGTAACTACACTACAGTTGCCGCAGCTTCAAGGCACTGTGAACCTTGCCAGAGCGAGGCCCACGCCATAACCCACCATCTGATTCACTAATCAACAGTATCGACGACTTGGATGCATCTTATTGTTGGTACACAGGCATCAGGCTAGGCACTCAAGCATGCACATGCATCAAATGGGCATGTGAATCCTGACCGCACTGTGTAAAAACTGTTGTTTGTAGTAAACTTGATCAGATCATATACAAGCATATACACTGAGTGAACAGGTCAATCACGTTATTGAACCGGCCTACCTTACCAGTCGATGCATCAATCACTGCGCTGGATGCTCTCGTTGCACCATCCAGCGAGGCCTGAGAGCTATTACATAAGTTCTCTGGGAGAAAAGAAAACATCTGGGCAGTTCTTATGATATTCCATTATGGTGTTATAGAAATCCTCACATCTTATCGAGAAAGGTCTAACTATCGATTAAGAAGTTTGGTATAAGCTAGTTGCTATCCATAGACTCGTTTGGGAGCTTGCTTTATACTAATTAGGTTGATAAAAAGTCGTTTCTATCGAGCTATATGCTTAAAATAATATACTAATTACAGATAGTAAAGTAAAAGGTTCAAAAATAACGTGTGGGGAATAACTTATTTGCTATATGCCACATGTTACGCTGTTGGTGTGTTTCGGTCAAATGTTGAACGGTGAGCGAACGGGCATGGCCGTCCCGCCCCGGGCGCTAACATTCGTGCTCCTCAACACCACAACTTCAGCTTTCGACATCGTCAAATTCTTGCGCCACAGCACCAAGGTGCGCATGAGTCTAGGGTTTGGATTAGTAGTTAAGTGAGTGACCATTAGCGAATACCCGGTGTTGTATGTAATTCTTTTTCTTTAACCATATGTGACTTCTTATATGGCCACAATGATTGCCTCGCCAGACATGTTTTTCCTTCTTCTTTTTTTTTGCTGCAGAAGTCTACCTATCTGAAAATACAGGCCAGCGTCATTCACGCAGACAAATTTCACAGTTATAACCGTCTTGATAGGTGCATCAATGGCAAAGCCATCCATCAATTGCTCATGATGGAAAACTTCCTTTCTCAACCTCGAGACATCAACCGCAAGAATGTAATGATGAGGCTCTTTTTTGCGCAGTCGCTTAGCTGCCCGCCGATTCGAGGCTCACCACCACCTGGCGCAAGTGGAAACCTGAAACACTCCGAAGCCAGGGTCGTTGAAACATCTGCAGTGGAAGTGGAAACCCCTGGAGCGTGCGGTGAACATGCCATTGGCTCAGAGCGTCCAGAACCACGACGCCAGCCACAGCACGACCAAGGGTTTGCCTGAAAACCTGTGGGCCACGCCACAAGGCTGTACTTCAAATTCTCTCGCCGTGAAGGCGAAGTATTGATGCTATCGGGTGTCTAAGTCAACAGTGTTTCACACTTGCTCTACTGCGAGCAAATGCAAACTTGATAGGCAGCGAAGTTGCTATTTGATATGCAGCTGGCGGTCGCAACTCTTCGAGCACAGCGGTGCTGAGGCTGAAATAAGATGCTGATGTCCCGGTTGCAGGGCAGCAGTGATGGCCCACCGTATATTGACGTAACTAGGCAAGTACACCTCTTCAGCCTCGTCAGACAGAATTATATAATACAAGCCTGTGAGATGCAGTACAGATTTCCACCGATGGACGTGGTGTTCATATCGACAAGCTGAGTGTGAGGACCTCACACAGACCAGAGCAGCACTTGGGCAACGCCACTGGTCCTCGACGACGCAGCAGCCAATAATCTACGATAATAATTTTCACTTAAATCTCCTTTCTAGTCAATCACAGGATCTTTCATTCTTGCCGTCTGCCCAGGTGGTACAACATATCAGCAGATTTCGCAGACTTCATCTTCGCGACACGCCCTAATTCCTCAAAATGTCGGACTACAGTCCGATCTACGACACCACCAGTGCTGGGTACCGGGACCATGAAATTGTACAGCCCGCCTTGTCTGTCAAACGTCCACGCAGTAGTTTCAGCTCGGATAGTGGGAGACAAGCGCAATATCGGAAATCCACGCTTCAGGATCCGTCCACAAACACAAGAGCTGTGAAGCCATCCTTTGCTTGTCCCTTCCTGAAGATGGACCCTAGGAAGTACAGTCACCAATATTGGAAATGTCACGACCACACACATAACAGAATCCGCGACGTCAAACAACACCTGTCACGCTCACACATGCGTCCACTTTGCAATCGTTGCGGTGACCTATTCAGGACCGAAGAAGAGCTCACACGACACAACCTCGACCAGATTCCATGCTTGCCGATGAAGGATATGATCGTTCCTGATGGAATCATCACGAAGAAACAGAGGGCAAAAATCTCAAAATGTCCCCGGGGATTATCAAAGAACTATGAGGCTCAGTGGTTCCTGGTTTTCGAAAAAATATTCCCAGACCACCCTCGACCAGCATCTCCGTATAACACTGGATTGCAGGACCTTCTATCATTCCAAGACTTCTCCGTAAGAGAAGGCGCACAGATAATGGCAAGGTACTTTGCCGACATCCCACAGGGAGACACAAGAACGGCTGCTGAAAGGTTTCGGGGAGCTTTACAGGATATAATCAGGCTGTGGGATTCCAAGGACTGGAGTTCAAGTTTGTGCAGCACGCTCGGTAACACTCTATCCGCGTTGCCTTTCCCGGCTTCGACGACGATGCCTGACCTTACGTCAGCATGGCAAGACGAGCTGGCATTCGAAGTGAAGCGAGACTTGGTTCATGGGTCTATGGCAGTTCAAGAGACGCGCAGAGACCTTCGGAGGGAAATACGGAATGTAATTTATGACAGCGCCGTGATGCGTCAAGCGGGTCCTGACGACTTTAACGATGCAATTCTATCAGGAGCGATGTGGACGATGGAAGCACCTCCATATGTGCAGGATGCTAGCTGGTCTTATAATGTATAAAGGGCACGAGTGCTCTGGGTCTTTAGATAGTTCAAGAAAGGGCTTTGGTGAGTCCGATGCAGGTTCATCGCTCACCAGATCCACACCTTATTTTCACACTCTGCGAGACGTCCACAACCACAATATCATTTATGAATGGACTGGTTGTACGAGTTTCAGGAACCGATGAGTTCTTGCCATACCGCATCGAACATCACATCGGGGCAGGGTCGTAGGGGCGTGAGGTACAGTAACGGTAGCGGCTTCATAGTCATAGAGCCTGGGAGGTTCAGTTCGCATGCGCACGAGCATGCGTCTTCTTGAACAATCACTCAGCTGACCTCAGTCATGAATTGGCTTAAGAAATAATTCCTACCAGGTGTGTCATTGACAACAATTCTGAGTATTTGGATGCAATTGTTATGCGATTCACGTTCGGTGGAAACGTTGGTGCATACCGGAATCGTGCGGCCACCCTTGCATCCCGCGTCCCAAAGCTTGTATCAAGATACAAAAGTGACCAGTGAGTTATCGTACCTTGAAGATGAATGATGTTAGTCCTGGAGGTGACGCTAGATGACTCAACATGCACTTGCCGAACTGGTTTGATAGGAGTGTCCATGGCTGGACTCCTGTGGAGATTAGCACTTTGCGTTATGTGTCAAAATTAGATAGTGGCAAGCGCCATAAAGTCTGGTGCCAGGCAAAGATCGCAACTTTGTGCGATGCGTCTCGGAGGACGAGGCATGTGCGCGGCTTTCGATGCTCCACATGTATTGCAGGACACCGCCAAAGGTGATGCCTGTACCCAAAATTGCGAATGAATTCCTGCTCAGTGCAGTCCAAAGCTGTTACGCACATCTGAGCCAACTTAATTACCCAGAGTTGCCCATAGACAGACCATATCTCATTGCTTCTTCCTCGAAGTAACCTGCGCCGCAGCAGCAGTACTCGCCGCCTCGCGCGTCTCCCACTTCTCCCACCCAGCTTGTGCCAAATCCTCCGTAACGACCAAGTCCCTCAGCCGCATCCCACGGGCCGGCGGCGAGTCGAGCGCCCAGTGCAGCAGTCCGGTCTCGCGCGCCACGTGCGTAGCGGCATACCAAATGACCGCCGACACAGCGCCCGCGAATGTGCCGACCAGCACCTGCTTCGGCGTGTGGTAACCCAGATATATGCGGCTCCACGCAACAGCACCCGCAACCCCCAGCACAAACACGCTCGCAACCGCGCGCTCGGCATACGACCACGGCCGATGCGCATACGTCTCAACAACAACCCAGTCCTCGCCCCAGCTGCGCGTCCTATTCTCGCGTCGCCGCGTCGCGGTCCCGTTCTGCTTCTGACTCTTCCTAGCGGCGCCGTCGCGCAGCCCAAATCCGTGATCGGTCCATCGTGGTGCGTGGCGCACCAGCAGAAACAGCGTCATGGCGACGGCCCAGAAGGCGACGAATTGCGCGTGACTGCTGGGCATGCCGTAGCCTTTCCCGGTCTTGTGGATGCGCTGGGGCCGCTCCTCCTTTATCAGACGCTTGAGCGCGAAGTTGACGGCCTCGCAGGCGAGCTGGCCTGCAAACATGAGCACGACCTCGGCTTCGCGTGTTGACCAGATCAGCGTGACGTAGACGATGCAGAGGGCCTGGGGCACGAGGGCGAGCCACGCGCAGAGGTAGGAGATCGGGTCTGAAGGGTCCTGCGAGGCGGAGCAAAAGTTAGTTGCAATGGACTGAGTCAGGAGTGAAAGAGAGCGTTTCGTCGACTTCGTAGTAGCTAGAAACGGGCACAGTAGTTTGCGGCGCGGACTGGACGTACATAGAAGACGTGCGTGAGGGACAGCGACGCCAGAGGAATGTCGTGATCAGCCATCTTGACGGAGATAGTTGATGATGTTAGAAGATGGCAGGTGGAAAGTTCGACCACATCGCCGTCGTAGACAGGCTAAGGGGTATAGAGGGAAAAGGAAAGGGGATAATGAATCGTTGCGTTGCTCTGAATTAGCCTTTTCTTAGATGGTTGTAGCGAAACGTCACAAGCCGGGCAATGAGGCGCCTCGTGGCTGAAAGCAAATGGTGTGGCTGTGCTCTGTGGCTTCCTGCACCCCCCCTCCCGGGGGGCCTCAAATACCATTCACTGGACGGGTCCTTCTCGACAAAACATAGACAAAGCTTAAGACGAGCTCGATTACAGTTGACTTCTGAGTTCCAAGAATAGGGATGAAAGTAACACCGATCCGTAGAAATCTCTACTTTCATCTCTGAAATGTGACGCTTGAGTGAAGGCACCAACGGCACTTTGGCATTGCAGTGGCATACCTATACCATTTGTTGAAATGTCCAAATTAACCTCGAATGCAGTAGTATCGCCGAGGATTCCTGAAGGATGTTGAAAGATATTGGTACCGTGAATTGATACAGCATTACAAAATACCTGGAGTGCAATATTGACACAGAATCATCATACATTCAAATTCTATAAGATTCGAAGAATTACATTAATTTAAAGAAAGAACCATCAGAACAAGGTTCAAAACAGCCGATATAGAAGCATCAATAAGTTTTTGTAGCTATACATGGTTGTGTCTGGGTCCTTAAGGGGGGGGGGGCAGCCAGCAAAAAGGCGAGCTAGTCGCCAATGATAGAAAGTCATGCTTGACATATCTCTGCAGTGAAGCACCTCGAGTGCGTGTTCGAATTTCATTAGTTAAGAGCGAAAAGTAGCATGGAATATGAGGTTGGTATGGCCATGCTATGTTCTGGCCTACGTGTAGGCAAGGGCAGACATGGTTATATTTGGACTAGTCGCCAACGCATTTGGCAGCACATAGTGCGAATCGAATAGCGCCCTATGCCACACATCCGTCCGGCAAGTCTCTTCCAAATTACCCATTGAGCGTTGACGTTGCCCAGCGAAGCCAAACAGCGAGAGTGCCGCACATCGTCTGTGAGGCGGCCGTGTATCCCATGGCGAGGATGATGAGGGGGCAAATCATGACGTCTGACAGATTTCGCCAGCTCGGCATCGAATTCAAGATTTTGATGAAAGAGGACGAAGCAGCATATTTGTATATGCGTACTTAGGGGTTTGAGGTCAGCTACCTATCCAGACGGACTTGCCAGCCTTCTCACCGCGGACAATGACTGACGGACTTGCATCCTTCAGAGGAACTTCCGATCGGACCCTGAGGGTCGAATGTCCAGGAAATCCAGTGCTTTCGCACACTGGTCGGGCCAGTGCACACTGGGTCCGGCAGGTGTACACTGACTCTGGTAGGTACACTGGATCGGGCAGGTGTGGTGGGTGATTTCATCAGTCCACAGTACACATAGCACGGATGTGAGCAGACGCGAACTGTACATGAGTCTTTTCCAAGGATTCAGTGCTCTGCGTAATCCTGAGCACAAGTTCTGTGGGATGATTCAGCACCTGGCCTGGATGGAGATGATAGCTTTCGTGTATTTTGTGCCTCTTCCGTGTTGTGGAATGCGAACGGGGTCAGGCTTCAATAATGCTATCATCGCTTTGACAATATGGTCTTAATCAGCATATAGCCAAGTAGCTCTGAGCAGCCTGCTCGTTTCAAGCGGGTGATGAGTCTAATGACACGTCGGACGATGCCGGGCCCATGCTAATAGCGTCTTTAATTTGAGGGACGACGCGAAGTCGAAGATCTCCGGCGATGGCACAACTCGGGCGTCAGAGAGTTTCCATACTAGTGTCGAGGGTGCATATATGCAACTGGCCTCAGTATGAGAGGCCATTGTACGAGAACCCCACCAGGTAGCTGCGGTCCTGCCCAGTATTCAGCATTCGGGGTTGAATGACCATGTCTTGACAAGCGCGGGTCCATGAGAAAAGGCTGGGCGAACTCCACTAAACTCGCCTACGTAGCCTACTCAATCATCCGAGTCCGAGTCCGCTAAGTCTGGCGGCACAGGTTGTGAGCCATCCTGACCTTTGCCCGCCAGCTTCTGCTCGCGCTCCTTGGCCCTGCGCTTCAACTTCTTTTCCCTGTTCAGCCGCTTCTTCTTCTCCTTGAGATGCTCTTCCTTTGTGAGCTTCTGGCTGGCCGCCGCTTCGCGCTTCTCCTTCTCGGCCTTGGCCTTGATCCTGGTGGCGATCCTCCGCTTTTTGCCTGGCCGTTTCCGCTTCTCCTTTTCATTCACATCCAAGCTGGACGACAGCTTGGGCGGGTGCTTTGCAGTTGAGATTTTGGCTGTTGTTCCTTGAATCAGCTTGCCCGAAGGATCGATTCTGATGACTCTCCAGGGCCGCTCCAAGCCCCACGCTCTCTTTCTTGCACCAAGTAGTACAACATCGCCAGCCAGCGCAATCTGCCGATACCTCTCGATCTGCTCCAGAGTAGGCGCGCTAGAAAGATAGAAGCTGATCGGTCGCTCAGGCACGGTGAAAGCGCCATTGCCCAGATCCGCGTCCTCGTCATCAGAAGCGGCCAGCACGACCTTCACAGGCGCCGCGGTCTTTGAAGAAGTGGAGAACAGCCTGAACTCGAACTCCTCCTCCTGCTTCTCCGCCTGCTCGCCATCCTCGTCTGGGGCCTGAACGTCCTCCACCGAGTCTGGCTGTGCCTCCGACGCGACGGCTGGGGTTGACAGGTCCAGGTCAAGCAGGCTTGAAAGACGCTCGTTCAACTTGGCCCGCAACTCGGCGTCCTCAGCGTCACTCTGGTGGTGGCTTCCTGCATCCGAGGATGAGCCGTAGAGGTCGTCTCGCCGCACCCTACAGTACATCACACAGTTAGCCCACCCTTGTGCCGACTCCACAGCAGCAGCTCCAGGGTGGTAGCACACACCTTTTAGCGTTGGGCACGTCGAACATGTCGGACTGTCTGTGCGGTGTCTCGTGAACAGCGACGCAAGGCTTCCTTCCCACTCCTAACCCCAGGCTTGACGCGCAGCCGACAACGGTAGGTGGTGACGCGGACAGATGTTACGTGCTTGTTTGTCGCTCGTATTCGAGGGCGCAGGAGGAAAAGCCGCGTGTAATTTTGGTTGAACCCGAGGTTGAAAATCTCATGGAAATCTGGACTCGGGGCGATGTGCAAGGTTGATATCAGAAAGTTTGATGGTTGTCGGAGATTTGGCGCCGTCGTCAAATGTGAGCATCCTTGAGAACGAGATCACACTAAGCTCACAGCACAGCTGGCGACCGGCTGGTTGCCAGCTGGAACCAACCTCGGGCCTCCTTTATGCTTCAACCTGGACTACTTCTTATCACGCTGGACACATTGCATTGACTATTTATCGCAAGTCACAACCCGGACTCATTCTACTCTGTACTACGTCGTACTGTGTACTCTGTTCTCACATCCTCACTCGGGACACTTGTATAGTTACTAGACAGCCAGAGTGGTGCCTACCCCACCCGCGGACGATGTGGTCTTCTTGATGGTTGAAGCCGACGGAGGCATGATCCAGACTCGGCCCGCTGAAACTTTATTGAACAACTCCACCGCTCCGGAAGCTCGTCATCAGCAGAGTCTAAATTGTGGGCGAACGGCAAAGGAGAAAAGATCGCACCGTCTTCCGCGACTCGTTGTTAGCCATGGGCCCCTTGGCCGGCTAAACCTGTTTGACGGCTCTGTTGCGTTGCATTCTCAACGTCGTCTCCTTTCCTTTCCCCGCAAGTGGCAAGGCCCCTTGATCTCTTTCACAGATTCCCATAACCCTGGCCGAAGCTTATTTGATATCCATGTTTCTCCGATAATCCCCCTCCCGGAGCAGGCAATGGCGGCCATTGGCGGGTGATATTGGCTACTATTTTTGTGTGTCCTCGACAGCTCTACCCTGTTATAGACTAGATTTATCACACAAAATGTGAGGCAACCACGGGTCGCTCGCATGAAGCGCCCTTCTACGACGATAGCCATTTACTTCGCTGAACCAAACAAAGCACGTTCCCTCGTCCGATGTTTATATCCTGCCCGTTGGAAACTTGTCCCGCCCGTTCCCGAACTATATCAACATCAGATGAACACGGTGGCCCTGACACCATCGCAGGTGGTCGTTGCCAAGGAGATGACTCGCTCCGCCCATGCTGGGATGAGTACGACTCTCATCAAGTTGGCACAGTTGGCGCCGTACATACAACAGCAAGTGTATCACATTTTCTGGTCTCCCAGGTCTGGCAGCTCTGGGACTCCAGACGTCGAGAAATATGGAACTCCTCAGGGTAGATCCTGGGCTGGGGCCTGTCCAGATGTAGGTCGACTAATAGAGCTAGCCGCCCGAGTGCTAGTACAAAGTATTTGGATCGCATCTGCGGGTAGCACCGGTCAATGCCGTCAAGTAGTTCAGGGCTTGCTGTGCTGGGTTGCCTCGTTACTTTGTTAACTTACCCCGGACACTAGGAAATTAGGATATTTGAACAAGTTCGTGTGCAGCAAGGTAGCCGTGGATTGTGACATAGTCTGAACAGATTTCGTAATGCGGGTTATCAATGAAGTGAGGTTTATTGGGTGGAGCCTGTGAGTGGGAGTCGGGGTGGGAGTGGGGGTGATTAATATCAGAAGGCTCGAGCTGTGCGGGCAGAAGTCTCCAGCCGGGCATTTCAAGACTCGTGATGCAGACAGGCCTCGATGCAGTATAGCGCATGGGTAGCTGATTCTGACATGGGACAACTTATATTTCCCTGTATCCCTCTCTATCATGGGGGTATTCAGACACATGCGGATAAGACCATGCCACCTCGAGACAAAAAAAAATGCCACCCAGTCTCAGCTCCCTCCCTGCCGAGAGGGCGTGCAAAAGAAAATAGTAGAGCAAAAAGCCTCGGGGACCGTAACGTCCAGATGATGCAAGAAAACCCTATAGCATATGCTTTTATGACTCGGTCTCACTTTCTACAGTGAGCACCCTCCCCCCTCTCTCTGCTTCTCTGCTGTGTTACTTCCTACGATGTAGTGTAGTACCTGAGGGCCAAGGAGCAAGTCCGGGCAAATTGGTATCGATTCTTTCAAGAGTTCGAAGTGCCAAAAAAAAAAAAAAAAAAAAGGGGGCGTGTGTGTGAGCGCGTCGAAAGTAGAGCACATGGAGGGCCGAGCGGGGCAAACGTCGCAATCAAGAAGTAGTAGGGAATATTATTATGGCGTCAATTCGAAGAAAAGCCAGAACGCCGTCCTGTGCGCCTACGAATTGAGTGGTGGATAGGAAAGTCGGAAGGTAGGTTAGGTAAGTTTGGTATCGAACAACGGCCGTTAGAATGCGCTCATAAGTAGTCGCGGTCGGGAAAGGACAGGGTGAAGTTGTAAATCGTCGGACTTCGGTCTCGGTGGACGGTCACGTTCGGCGTGGGCTTGTTCGTTCGTGAAGGTCGAGCTGAAAAGGAACCACCACAATGCGGCGCAGCGCGGCTGCGTGTTGCCGTCATTAGTTCCATTACACATGGAAACCAGCCAGCCCACCTTAGAATTCGCTCGGTCCTGTTCTTGCCACTCTCAATCATGCATTGTTCCACGAGTAGTGGCTCATGGCCTGCCCAGGATACACCGGAGGCGGCGGCGCATGCGGGTCACTCTTCACGCCGGCAGTCTTGTACTGATCCGAAGAGTACGGGTACGACGCTCGGTGGTCCCCGTTTGAATACGTGGGCGCGTTGGACTCGCCCGCGGTAGTCGTCCACGATGTTGATGAGGGGTAATAGTCCCGCGGCGGCTGCTGCTGACTGGGTGTGGTGCTCGCGGCGCTGCTGCTCTCGTGTTGAGCCGCACTGCCAGTGCTATGATGATATGAGCTATGGCGCGGCGCGTGCCCGTGAGGGTGAGTGCTAGTCGGGCTGATATTCTCCGCGGACGCGCTGCTGATGCTGCCGTAGGCCGCTGGACCCGTGGACGCGCCGTATCGGTATTCGTTGGAGGATTCGGTGCTCGAGATCGAGCCTTGGATCGAAGGCTGGCTGGGATGTCGTGGGCTCTTGGTCGGCCGCGGGTTTGCGTCGTCGACGTAGCGCGGAACGCTCAAGTTACTGCCCGCTGTCGCGGAGGCGGACAGTGGCGGAGGCGCTGCTGATGCGCCAACGTACGAGGCGTACTGCGTCCGTATGGGGGGCACTTGGGGCGGTCCGCCGCTCGACTGTTGGCCTGGTTGCTCACTTGTGACCATCGACAGCTGCATGGAGGGCATCGAGGTTGGTAGCTGAGGTTGCATCTCTTGTGGCTCTGCGCTGTATTTCTGGTACGGATCGGATGGTATCGTCGTCGACGGGTACGCTGGCGGATTTGAGGCGGGCCCCATTCCGGGATTCCAGGACGTCGGATAAGAACTATGCCATTGTCAATTCAGTGTCCATGATCTCTTGCCCATCACAATTCAACAAACCGCGCGTCACGCGTTCCCCAAATGCTTGGTATTGCACTCACTTTGATCGCATACTGCCCATTGGACTCGCGGGCAGTTTCGGCGCGCTAAAGGTAAATGCAGTTCGAGGGAGCTCCATGTTCAAAGGCCTCGCTTTGATCTCCTGGGGCTTGATCGACAATGGCCCAGCAACGATCCCAAGCCCAGTCTCCACCAGAGCCTGTCCTCGAGAGCCAGCGCTGGATCCCAACAGAGGGATCTCTTTCCTCGCCTGGAAGTTACGCGGGCTTCGTCCGCGCACGACTACTGGGGCCGTTTGGGCTTCACTCAGAACAACCTTGGTTCCGTTTGCCAGCGTGGCCATCACCTTTAGATGCACCACGAAATGTTGTTGTAATTCTTTCCTCCTGCCGTTGTTTGCCGTCGCACTACAAGTATCGCATCAGTAAACGGACCACTCTTTCGCATCGCATTTCCACCGCAAGGTAGGACCGAATTAGTCAACTTACATCCGGAACTGCAGGCGCCGCCACCCAATGGGATATACCGCATACTCTCCATCCGCCTCCGAGCCGTCGTCTTGAAAGGGAATCAGCGGAAGAGACGCCGGTTCCTGATCGGCCGCCTGGGAGACCTCCGGCGAGTTGGGTGGTGGCGTCTTCCACGGGATGACAATCAGTCGAACCGGATGGCCGTCGACCGACTCAATAGCCGAAATGGTTACCTCGGTGGTCTGAACTGGCACGCTCTCTCCCGTTTCTGCAATCACAGAGATCTGGCCCCTCGGCGTGATCAGCGAGCCGCTGACTTGAAACAGATTGCGCCGGTAGCAGGTCAGCTCCGGTTGCAGCACGTTGCCGTCGTTGCTCTGCGTAGGCATCTCGGACAGGAAGAACATGCCGTGCAGCTGCGCCGTCAGCTCCAGCTGCTGCATGCGACCATGATTATCGACAACAGTGTGCTTGTCAGCGACCTTGCGGAACGATAGCAGCTTGTGGTCGTGCCCAACACCAAGCTTGTTACCGTCATCGCGGAGGTCCTGGACAATCTCCTGGTACGGAGGTTGCTCGGTTGCCGAGTATGGCCGCTTCAGGCTAGAGAAACTCGAGTGACTGGTGAGGGACTGCTGCTGGTTTCGGTCGTACGGGTCGCTGCCAGCGGACTCGTCATGGGAATACCGGCTGTACGAGGGATACTGCGATGAGTGGTGGTCCACGCTTCCCCAGGCGCCCTGGCGTGGGCGGCCTGACTGCGGCGACGTCGAAGCCGGACCCGCAAGACCTGTGTCCCCGGCGTGGCTGGGACGGCTCGCCGACATTTGCACCGGACTGCCGTACCAAAGGTTGTTATGCGCCGGCTCCTTCAACTCTGCCATTGTAACTGCGTATGTTGCGGTGCACATGGGAGCATTTCTCTCCCACTAGAGAAATGGGACGGAAATATGTCTCGACTGCTGGTTTCCAAGCTTCGGAACTGGGCTGTACTGGTGATTCGTAGCGACCGTAGATATCAAAGCTCGTCGTCGCCACCTGATTTGCTCAAGACTAGTGCCGTCAGGGTATGCTCCTTTCGCAGCCACACAAGGCCAAAGCGCAGCGCACCCGTTATAAACTTTTCCAGGCCTGCCAAGTTAGGTGTTGAAGGATATTCGATGTCTGGCACAGAGGACAGTTTTGTGTACACAAGCAAGTGAAACGGGATGAGGTTGAAGAATCCCTCCAGACGAAACGACAGATGAAGCCAGACTACAATGAGCAACCCACCCGTAGGGTTGCAGAGCAAGAGGTACTTGTATAAAATGATACGGTAGATGTGGTGGGGGATGTTTGATGAAAGCCACCGGCACTATCCTGGGGGTGGATCACAGTAGCAGAGCAGATGGGGGCAGCAACTCTTGTCCACGGGTAACGAACGGCCAAGGTCAGGGGATTGAGGGGGCCCTGGATGTGGATAACAGGGACTGAGAAGCCTTTTTTAGAGTGGACCGCTTTAGTGCAAAGAGATGCAGAATCGGACAAGCTCTTGTGTACTGTGCAGTACGTATCGGAAAGTATACTATGTATGCAACTGTGCAGGGAAGAAGATGAGAGGCAACGACGATCTGGCAGGTAGGAAACAGGGGGAATGGCCCATGTTTTTCGAGAGGCTTCCGGCATGTGGAATACAACGTGAACCCCCCTTGAGGACCGCAGGATGGATGGACATGTACATCGCAACGTCTGTGTGTCTCAGGTCTTTTTTGACAGCTCTCCAACAACTACGCCACGGCCTTGGAATCGCACGGTCCCCGGGGTAGAAAGTAGAATGGTTGACAGAATCTCAGATATCAGAGATCGTGGGCCTCGTGCCTGCTGGAGTGTAGTCGCGCATACTGCCCTAAACACATGCCCGAGCAACGGCAACAATTTCTCCAGGAGACTTGGACCAGGGTGCCAGGGATCCAAGGATAGAGTTTGTGAAGACTGATCGGGACTGGCCACACAGTCGCCGCCTTCCCTGAAAAGCTCTACCGAAGGATCATGGAGCTCCTAGCTAGTGACCAACTACCTTGGGCAAGGACCAGGTATTGTGGAGCAGAAATGGATGCCAAACAGAAGCTATCCACAATCTCTTTGAGCACTTGAATCGCCTCCATGTGGTGGTTCTCGGTCTTTGCAGACGATGATGGCACACTAAGTTGAGATTCAACAGAGTAAGGACAAGAAGCTTGATGTTGATATGCCACGGTGATAAGTGCCTCTTGAAGCATGAACGTGAAAGCTTGATGACCTCCTGAGGACTGGAGATCAGGGAGATTGGCATGACGCTCTCTGCTGTCTGCTCGCCCGACCTCGACTCTTCCAATGAGCCCGAGAGAGGCTAGGATCAATCATTTAGATGGAGCTCGGTGCACTTCCTGGCCTCATGTCGATTGATTTAGCAGGGTTTTCTGATTCGAGCGAAACCCCCCGACAACGCTCTTCAAGGCTGCAGGCCCGCAGAAAGTCTCGACGACCGTTGGGCAGGATGGCCGATAGATGATGGAAAGGGAATGGTTTGCGGGCATGGGGGCCGGGCAAAGCAAAAATCGGTTCACGAGATTGCCATAGACCAGGGGTACCAGCGGAAATAGTGGATGCACTGGCGGACTGGGTGTGGTTGACATGGTGGAGAATTGCAGAAAACATGAGCCAGGGGGATGCGTCAGGGGGGTCCCAGCAGTGCACTGCTGCTCAAGTCGCCAGAGATGCCAAAACCGGCCCTTCTTTCCACGGATCGTCCAGGAGGTACCGCAGTACCTCCAACCCAGTAGTCCTGGTGAGGCCAAGGTCGAATCAATTGTATGGCAATGCGGTGGTAGTCAAACCTTGCTATATATACAGAAGCTCACCCAAGATGCGATCCTATAACACAGCAACTATACAGGTAGCGTCAACTTCGGGAGATTTGGCCCTGAGGCCTGCATTGAGGATACCCAAAACAACGATCAAAAACTAATACGAAGATGTCAAGCACTCATTGCACACTCATGCGTTTGGCAATCGTAAACTAAAGGCACGAGACTCCAACGCCTGCCGCGTGTAGTCGAACAGAACCCGGACCAGGGGAACTGCCCGTGCCAACGCCGCTTGGCATATGAAGGTCCCGTTAGTGACACGGGCTATGCAGGTTGGAAGTGAAGAAGAAGCTCGATAGACCGGGGGCAACTGGATCAAGCAAGCCACGCTGCTCGTGGCAGACGGGCACGATGGCATGCTTCTCGCGAAGGCCCGCACCTACCTCGGCCTTATGGAGATATGGGGTGGGAGATGAGATGTGAGGTTGCTGGGGCTAAGTGTGCGAGACCTCCAAGTCATGAGCAAATCATTGACCTCCCCAATTTGGGATCATGTGCGGTAAAAGGTGAGATCATCTTGTGCATTCGCGCATCTGAACAGAATGTAGACGCGATGTTTGTGCAATGCCTCTGCACACTAGCGCAGCCCCATGCCGTGATATTTGCTGCTGCACAACTGTGACAATTGTTCGTTGCGGCTATACAATCTTGGTGGCGCCATCTGTCAAGCTTTGAGGAACATCGAAGCCGCCAAATATCCGAAGATGCAAGCGATGTGGGCAGTTGGCGGCCCCGTACCCCGGTCTCGTACTGGATAAAGGTCTCCACTGGGGATGTTCTGAAACCTGGAGACATCCGGGGATAAGTGAAGTCGAAATCAGGGCGTGCAAGTCCTAGTGAAGAGCGACGAAGTTCATCTCACGGGAGGCGGTTCGACGTCCCGGCCAGAGACGTCAGGACGCAAGCCTTCTAGACGCGCCTTGTTCTCCAGCGATGGCGTCTCCAGCAGACGACATTCCGCAAGGGGCAAAGGAGGAAGCAGAAAACGCCTGCAACCACGGAGCCACTTGTCTAGCGTGCAGGTTGCATCGAGCGGGCCCACCAGGGGCTACCCCTGCAGAGGCGCAGTGTAGACCGCGGTGGATATGCAGATGCGCATGTGGTGCTGTTGGTTGTGAAGAAGGGGTGGAAAGATATCCAGGGAGGGTGCGAAACCCGCATCGCAGCTGAACATCGCAGTTGGCTTTTGCAGCGGGTAGCCGGTAATCAGAGCCTGTTCGCTGTGCCTTGGGTCCGCATATTGCACACATTGGGGGCTGCGGCTGGATCGAGCTCTGGAAATAGGTGTGGCCAAGGATATCGATATGCAAGTTGGTCCAGGCCCGAGGCACAGTGACGTGCCGTAGTTGGCCACTGAGCGACCATGAGGCGGTTTGGGACATATCTAAAAGTAGCGTCTGTCGACTGCTGGCGCGACATACAACGCCCTTCGTCAACAAGCGCGTCGGGTGAGCGCCATCGCGGTCAGTATCCAGTGCGGATACTCGAAATGCTTGTGCTGAATCGTTAAGATACTGTGTTCAACATAACGAGCCCATGGGCCCAAGGATCAAGGTCGCTTACCGCTGCGGGTACCAGAACGCTTACAGTAGGCGCTCGCGGGATCCTGAGCCGACAGAGGCGCGATATTGTTTGTTGGCCCATGCGCGTGTGGAGCCCCAAGATTTAGATGGACCGCTCAGCAATCCGAGAAAGAGATGCTGAATCATATCTTGCGGACTCTGCCGCCGACCTGAGAATATCTCCGAAACATTGGGCTGTTTAGTGAACAGACGTGCCGCTTTGTGGTTGGCACAGAAGTACTCTAGTCGTGAGATCCGTTTCTGCAGCGCCGCCTTGCCTTACCAACCCACACGAGCTCGATACAAGTAAGCGCCGCAGATCGTTGAATCCTTCAAGCGTACCTGACCGGGAGTTGCATCCTCGTCATGAAGCCGTTGGGGGCCAGGCGGCCCTTGAATTGACCAACCCCGTGCTTCGCTCAGCTCGCCTGGCGGCAAGAGATGCGCTTATTACGCACGAGGGCACATACGCGCGAGCTTGTTACGTAGTACAGTATCTGGGCTCCTCGTTATCAATGTTGAATCATTCCTGTGGCTGGAGTCTTCTACGATTTGCCGCCGCTGTCATCACTTGCAAAGCATCGACGTTTTTCCATTGCGCACACGGCCAGTGATGTCTTGCTCGAGGGTGCCTTTAGTACTTGGGCAATGCGCAGTACCATAGCAGCATAGTAATCGACAATGCAGGCTCAGGGCATCAGGAGCAGCTGTGTGCAAGCTTTTGGTTCGTCGAATCCCAATGTCTTTTCCCACTCCAAGATCGGGCTGTGCTGCAAGGATGGAGCCAGCTCAGCAGCCCCGCCAGACCTTGCGTCGTCTAGACCAGGCACAGTCGACGCGTTTAGCCGACCAGCCCGGCTTGACACCCGCGGATGGCATCACATTGCCTATACCAAAGTATTTGTGCAATACTTGGTCGTTGGCGGCTCCCACTGATGGGAATGGTTCGCATCTGCTCACAGCAGCGATCACGGTGCAAGCAGCTGCAAAGCATCGCTGCTCTTTAGCAAACACAAGGTTCCTGAGAGCAGTTCCCGAGCTCCAGGATTGACCCCTCCGTTCTGAGTCCAGGGTGTTCGCACTGCTTTCCTAGATCGTTGACTTTGTCGATTGTGAGACGGTCTGTTTGATCGAAAAGTCGTGCACTCTATATGCATTCAACTACATGAACTGCTTCCTTCTCGATGGGTACTCCATGGAAGGCTCAACGCCTCCACACAGCACTTGGCGTCTCTTTGAAGCATTTTGCAGTGTCACCAAGGTGGCCCACTCATACGTTGGGAGCCACAATCTCTTGAGCTCAGGAAGATGCGCTCTCCGGGCCTTCGTGCAAGAGACTTTGGTACGGCCAAACTCTGAAATGTGGCAAAGGTGGATGATATTTATGAATGTTTGCCATTTGGCTGCACGTGCGGGCCCTGCCTTTGGCTGCTATCGTCGAGTGACGTCCCGCACAGCACGATCTGTGCTCTCTGTCAGTCTTCAGAGAAAGTGCGGGCTTCTAATGCAATGTCTCGTCTTCCCGAGCAATCCAGAGCAGAAGCACAGCATGGACGCTGTTCTCTGAGGACGGGTGAGCCCGACAGGCTGTCGACATGAAGAAATCGTTGGCGGCTGTGATACGCGACTTGTCGGTTTCCCAGGAGCAGGCCCGTGCCACACAAATTGCCATTGCATATCCGCCTGTCAGCGCACCCCGTGGTACCCTGCTGCTGATTTTCACGTGCTGGGCCCCCGCAGTCCGTCAACCCGCTTAGGAGGATGCGGTCTGCGTCTTGCGGTCTCTGAGCCGCGTCTTTAGAGAATACCAACAGTTTGGACATGATGTTGCACAACCGCTGTCTCTGTGGTGGGCTGTGTTGCCTCATCAGAATGCTTCTTGTCTACGTTGCTCGGGAGTCGACCGCTGAACAAGATCAAATTGCTGCCGCGGGACCATCCGCGCTGTGGGGTCTGAGACGTCGGTGGTGGCTCGAGCTCAAGACCCACTTTCCAAGCAAGGACCCATACTTATTGCAATGTACTGGATACTACACGACAGTACTGAGATGAGGGATCGTGGTACTGTACTCTATGTAATGCACAACATTAGCATCGCAAGATCAGGACTAATTAGACTCCCTGGCAACTCTGCACTGAACTGTCTGCAGTCTGCTTGAACACTTCCGCCAACCGCGCACCCAGGAAAGGTCCAACGTGTTCCGCCATCGAGTTTCCATGACCCAAAAATAATCTTGGCCAGACTGATGACCTTGTGCAAGGTGTCTGCGGACTATTCCTGCAGGCCGACGGACGGTCGCAATCTGAATCTGGGTGCGAGCTTCCCCTTTGTCTGCGGGTCAGTCGGTAACAAAAGGCCCTAGGCTAGGACAAGCAATGGAATCCGACCAGCGAGAACCCAAGTCGAATGAGGATCACCATCATCTCCATAGGCACGACGGGTCGATCGGAATCGGCCCGCAGTGACCCGACAAGTTCAGATTCCGCAGGGTCTCTACTATAATATGTGCCAGTGTGCACGCAGGTGAATCGTGGGCGTGACCTTCTGACTTTGCGATGAGCGACGATCACTGTTTGATGGACCACAATTTGATTACCTGGAACGGAACGGCGGAGCAGCGGCGCAGAACAAATAATGGTCGCCTGTTCACCGCCCCCCAGCATTATTACTGCCTTGAGATTTCCGTCGAAGCAGGTGCAAAGCACTAATTCTCTTGGGAAAGGTGGTATGCCCGAAAGTAGATGCATGCTGGGATCTGGGGCAGCAGAGGGGGAGCATCCGGACGGAAGACGGGGCTCGATGGATGGTTGCAACGTTAGTCGAGAGCCCTCTTGGCCCTTGGCCCTGTACACTACGTGCATTTGCATTTCGTAGCAAAGCCACACCGTGCCGGGCCGTCGTATACGGTTGGCAAGGTTGTGGGCAGCCTTCCTCTTTGGTCGACCGTGTGCGTATTGGCAGACTGTGATTTGCCGAGGGACAAGAGCTTCCGAGGATGCTAGGAATCCTTTGAGGAGGAGCAGATGGCGTGCCGAGATCGTCGGCCGTTGGGCCCAGAGGGGTTTGGGGGCCAAAATGATGAGTCGAGTTCTTGACGAGGATGGAGGGAAAACCGGGACCCTCCGCCTGACAGGTGGGAAACAGTAAGGCATTTTGAATTGCCGTACAGTGCAACAACACTGCCGGGCCTGTTGTGCGCAAGTACTGTAGTACACAGCGCCATGCACAATGGTCTGTTGGTATTTGGGTACGGAGTCTGTGGGTTTTCCTTTCCTTCGCTTCCATCAATTCTAGCACCGAAGAGCCCAAGAAAAGCGCGAGATATGGCGAGGATTGCTATTGGCCTGTGGGCAACACACAATCGTAGGGAGTCCAGAGAACGAGCAAACGGCAGACAAGCTCTCGGGTGATGTGTGGGGTGTAATGCTCCAGGGCGTCATGCGCGGTGTTTCTGCAGGCGCGAGGCCGCAGGCACAGTGGGCCATGGCAGCATGATCAGTGATCACAAACGGATTCCAGTGAGCGGCTTCCTACTGCATGCTGTGCGTTTCCGCTGACCTCGATGCTGTTCCTTCCATCGATGCAACGGCGGGAGTCGTGGCAACGATAAGGTCGTTTGTCGAGGTGTGATTGCGGGACGTGAGGCTGATTCTGACATGGAGCGTAGAGTTACATCTTTTATGCTGCGTTGCATTCCCAGCTTTCAGGATGCCCAAGACTGACTCGGCGCCGATGCGGCTGGACAGGGTCGAGAACGTTGTCACAAGAGTGAGCAACACTGCCTCGGCCATAATAGCAACGTGGATCTGGATCGTCGATTTTGTCCAGTAGACGATGCTCAAGGCCCTGCTGCGACGCGTGCCTTGTCGAGAGCTGACTCCGAGATGGCGAGCGGAGGCGTGTGATGGTGCGCATCGAGCCCCGTGTACATAGTAAGGCCCCTGGCCGCGTCGCTACAGTACTGATCGTGTGGTCAGTAGCGTCCCGCATTCCGTGTTCCAGACTGCAGGCTCCGAGTCAGATATTGGCAGCCGGTGGAGGGCAGCGCGGTTCAGGTGCATCCACGATCCACTGCGTATGTGTACTCTGCGCGTAGCTTGACGTAGCTTGCAGCCATCACGGCATATAGGTCAGGATGAGCAAACATATATGAGGTCTTCCAAGGGGTGCAGCATGGTGCCGAGAATAAGCTCTGCCGAATTGCTAGGAGCATGCAGCGTCGACATACCTTGTCAGCGGAGGAAATGAGGACCGCATGTGTGGATGTGGATGCAGGAGTGGAGTGGCTGAATGGTGAGTGGTGAGTGGTGAGGGGGAGAAGCAAAGAACAGCTACAGCCTATAGAGGGTCAAGTGGTGCCTCACGTAATGCTGCAATGCTGTAATGCTGCAGCCATCTCTACGATTTACGGCCCAATCAGCGTGCTTGTCCAATCGGTATGTATCCGCAATCTGTTCAACGTTCCTTCCCCCCTTGCCCATCGACACCACACCCCATTTTGCCCTTCGAGGTCAACTGGTCTGCTGGCCTCCTTCGACGTTCGTTCTCCTTCCCCCTACAGACCTCGGGACTACCTATCTTGAACATGGTCAACCGGTGCTGAAGGTCCCTCCTCCCCCGCAGTCTTGCAGTCTTGCAGTCTTGTCTTCTCCACCAACTGGAACGATGCAGCCCTATTCCTTCCTGATCGCCCTCGGCACCTCGTGCACACCTCGTCATCATCGCCTGTTTTCGCATCTGCACTGTATTATGTACTCCGCTTTCGTGGCAAGGGGCCTTGTACGGTTCAAGACGCTTCTTCAGCCTTGTTGGCCCTGCTGGCCCTGCTGGCCCTGTGGCCCTGTCGCCATCCACACGCAACTTCATGAAATGTGGCCGGTCAGCATACAGTAACCACCTCGACCCCCATGGGCCGTGGGACTTGCAAGGCGGTGGCACACCCGCAAGCACACCCGCAAGCACACCCACAAGCTCGTGGTCGGATGATTTTGGACGCCATCGAAGGCTTCTAGAATACTGCGTCCGTCGCATCAACACCACCTTGCAAATCTTGGCCAGCATGGCAAAGGCCCGTCACGCACCGAAAGGTCATGGGCGAGTTGTCTATTTCCAATGACGACATTGCTTACTCACAGTATATCCTTTGCTGACGCATAACACAGACCTCTCTTACGCACGAAACGAGCCGGGCTGCGCGACCAAGCGAGCGCCTTCAACGTTAACTGTGCATCGGCTAAGCTGCTGGCAGCAGCAGAGTCGCGCAAAGTGCCGTGACGGACCATTTGGTACCGATCAAGGCGTCGTCTCTCAAGGGTTCCGACCTTCTACATAGTACTTGTCGGACCCCGGCCCAATCATGTTCTGCTCACCCTCCATGTGCCGGCAGCCTTTTTGCCCTTCTCCTCGGGCTGACCCCCGCAGAGCTGAGATCACGCGGCCGCTTACACATTGTCGCTGCCATCGCCGAGAAGACCTGGCCAAAGACAAGTGCGTATCACAATACACACTCGACATGCCCGAGACGGCCTTGGTTCAAAAGACGACCGTGTCTCTAGGAAATCCTTGTAAACACGGTAAAGGGCTTTGCCCTTTTGATCTAGCTTACCGGACCACAGTACTGTGTGGCCCTGCCAAGTTTAGCCTGGAAGGCCCGGCTTCAACAGCCAGACAGCTTCATTTTACCCGTCTTGGACTGCGCAAACAGCGGGAATCCATCCCATGGCGTCCAAGGAGCGAGCCAGCTGCGAGCGAGTTTCTGTCTTCTCTTGTTGCTGTGGCCATTTGAAGAAAGATCAACGATTTGTTATAACCGTTCCAAATCGTGCAAAGCAATTACGCGCCTGCATAGTGCCCCAGCACGCAGAGCAATACAGATTACATTACAGTGCTGTACATCTCACAGTGGATTATTGGGAGGCCCCGGCACCACATGTGCCTGCTAGACGAGGCATTTCTCGTACACACTGCAATCAGTTGGGGGTGACACATCACTCACTAATGCGTCCTCTTCGGCAGATTCTCAACTGCCAGGCGTGTTGGCTGCGACTGCGTCTCGATACGCCGCGAATGACTCTTTCGTGACGCCAACGATGTCTGCACGCCGCTCTCTAGTCCAAACCTTAACAACTTACCACACCTTAACTGCTGCAGGAGGGGCTGGAGAGCGTTGTTCTACATCGCACCCCTGCAAATGGTCCTAGAGACAAACCCGATCACAGTGACGCCAAGTGGTGATAGCTATTGGCCAGAAGTCGCTGTGTCCCTGATGACAGCTGAAGGCGGCTGACCTCTCGGCCCATTTCCTGGACGCACTGACTGTTAATCGGAAAATCATTGACGATCGATCTGGTTGTCTGAAGTTCACGACAGTCCCACGTCGGCGGTCGCCCGGCAGCTTGCCTCTTAGTGGCCGTTGAGTTGAACGAGAGCTAGAAGGCTTCAAGCGGGTCTAGTCTGGTACAGTTGGCTTCCAAAACGTGTGATTTACACAACCACCAGCCCCGGAAAAGAACGTTCAGCTAAATGCTCATCTTGCCCATGTCCTTAGGGTGGCTTGGGGGCCAGAAGGTGGGAGCTCCCGACGAATAGTCCTTGTTTCCCTGTCGGTCTGTCTGCTCTATACTAGTACGCTTATGGAGCCCAAACGGAGAGCTTCTGGCAATGCACAGTGACAGGGCAGCCGAGGCCAAGATCCTCGGTGTTTGACCCTCGGTGTTTGACCCAAAGCATCTGCTATCTTACCGCGTGCGGATCCATGATGATGCAGACACCTGCAAATGGCCACTGAGTGATTATCAGACCAGCTCTTTATTTCCCCTTTTCACCTCCATATTGCACAAGTGACGGTAGGCTGCAATAGAACAAGCTTCATGTCTCTTCCCCACAAGCTTGTCAAGCTACGCCGAGGGAAGGCTGACCTACAACCGAGCAGCAGCACATTGGCAGATCATGCCGGGAAGTTCATCACCACGCATTGCGTTTGCCGCTGACAGGCCGGGGTCGACCCTTCGTCATAGCCGCCGCTTGAGCAAGAGCTACGGGGACCGCGTGCGCTTGGAGCCGGTGGATCGAGACCTGGATGAGGCGACGGCAGCGACTGGCTCGTCTGGATATGACACAAGACATGGATTTCCCAGCCTAGTGAGGCTCGTGAGACGGCATCTCTCCAGCAAGGCTCTCCCTATCGCAGATCAACCTAGAGCTCAAGGGTGCCAAAGCTCAAGGAGCTTCCCTGCAGATATCTATCTCACATCATGAGGAAACATCTTGACTGTCAGTGATCGAGCCCAGGGATCACGAGTATACATAGCGAGACGACTTCACCTCGTACCGTCCCGTACCGCCGGCGTAAGCCTGATGAGGCAACGGCTACGAAGTTAGTAGGACCTGCCCCGTCTGCCCCGCGTTGAGGCGAGTGGCCCAGCCTCGGGCGTTGGGGGGCCTTTGCTCGTACAGTTATTAACTGGCCAGCCAATGCGTTATTCTGGTTGACGTTGCTTCCGCCCTGGGGGCTACCAAGGTAACGGTCCTACGGTCCCCACTATTGCTGCGACTAGCCAGCAGCAGCCTCTCATACACACGACAGCGTCAATGCAAGCGCGCAAAGGAACGGACGAGTGATTCCGGCTTCAGGGGGAAGGAGGGCAACGCAGCTCGATGTCTCTCGGACAGCTACGCAACGGCTGGTCTGTGAAGCTATCGAACCTGGCATTGACGTTGCGTTGACAGTGCAACGTTTCCAAGACAATAGCCGTGAGCTAAGGCATATCCCCCTTCAATACAATATGCTACGGCACTCCAAGCACATTGCTACGAGGAAGGACACAAGAGGCGCGCGAAACGGTCCACTGCGCCCTGCTGCAGAGGCTCATCCCAACAACGGAAGGCCGAGACAACGATGTGCGTCGAGCCACGGTATCGACCAAGGATACAGACTCGCCTACAACTTGGGCGGAAGGCCGAGACAACGATGTGCGTCGAGCCACTGTATCGACCAAGGATACAGACTCACCTACAACTTGGGCGGAAGCGAGGATACACACGAGGCCTTGACGTGGGGCTGACCCGCGTGCCTGACCTGGTCCGACCGTTGCCTCGTTGATGCTGCTCCCATACTAAACAGCCTAGTGAACCAAGAGCCACAATTGAGCTTCTGGGAGCTAGGACCGAGCGGATGAACCGGTGTGACTAGCAAGCATCTATCTCCGTGTCCTGCCTCGTGCGCAAAGTGAAAGCGAGAGAGAGTTCGTCAGTTCCACGGATGGTCTCTTGCAAGATTGACTGTAGGTGCAGCTGGATAGCCGCGGTGCGCCCGGATCCCGAGTCCCATGATCCAGACGCACAATCCAAGGGCACACCATACATAGTACTTTGACATACCTACTTCCCCCTACTTCTTACGCAACGTGCACTATCCGATAGCGTCACATTATACGTTCTGACAGACTTCGTCTAACCTCCTACTCAAGACAAGATCGCAATCAAGCATGTGCCCGGTATCCGCACGCATTTCACGTGCCCCTTCATACACCGGGAAAGTAAGGTTGGCACTGCCTATGCAGCGTCACGTACAGTAGCAACGCTGTTTCGATCACAGCTCAACTCAAGCGGGTCTCCCACGGTTCAAAGAAGCCTCTGGTGACAGTTGACAGGTTCACGGATGGACGTGTTGAAACCGCGTCCGAGCGAAGTGTCAACCGGGTGTCTTAGGTGTCATGGCGTCGATCATTGGGAACTGCATAAGCACACAAACCAACAAATTGCCTATCTAGTGCAGTACTCGGACCCGGGCGGCTCCAGAGACCATACCTTCCCCGGGAAACATAGCGGAAACGTCGACAGGGCCTCTTCATAGACCTGGACCACTACAGACTGACTAGGTGTCCGTTGACCTATTTTCCCCTGTGTGAGCAATACATGCGTGATTTCCTCAAGCTCGAGTAGCGTAGCCATCGGCCCCCACCCATTGCATGCGATTTTAGCAACATGCACAGGATTCAAAAGTCAAGTAATAGATATGGAGTCGTATACACATCCACGCCGTCGGATCTTTCTCCGCTCTATCAACGCGAGCCTCCGCGAAGTACCCTCGTATAGTTGTAGTCCCATGCAGCCGTCAACGAGGTGGCGTTCTGCCCTCCTTCCTCTCCGAACCCCCACCAATCTGAATCGAGTCTAAAGCACAACATCCTACCACTGTCACCGTTCCAAGCAAGATACCCAGGTACCAATGTACTGCAACCGTTGCGTGTTCAGAAGTCATAACGCTCCCTCAAAGATCAGATCGCAAGGGGCGATGTTACGTGGAAAGGATCAAATTTCCTGTCTTGGGTAGTAGAGCGGCGGACATATAAACTAGCCTCGATCTTTTCCAGTTGTGGTGACGGTTAGCATGGGCCCCGGTTGGGAGCTCGGCAGATCCCACGCTGGGGGGCCGTGAGCTGTCTGTTTTCATGTGTCACTTTTTTGGTGTTTGCACTACTATGGTACGCTACGGGATGAACCTTTGCTGCAATTTTAGTAGGAGAGTACAATAGAGTTCGCGTAGATCAACTGAATCATAAACGTCTTTTCCATTCCGAGGACGAGCACCTGACTCGGAACGCTTGTGATTGCGGTTATACCTTCATTGTGATGTTCGAGCCACCTGCCGTGAATAGTCTCGCACTTCGGATGAGCTGTATGATCAGCATCAGCAGGCAGCCGTAGTTTACAAGGTCGAGTCACTCAATTCTGGCCTGGATGAACATGATTGAAGTAAAAATGCGCCACGGTGATAGTTGTGCACGTGCTGCATGGCGTGGTTCCATCGCACACACGCTCCAACCACCAACTTGAAAACCTACTCATCCTCGTCGATAAGGTCTTCTCTGTCTTCTAGTGCGAGACGAATGAAGCCCCTAACCCACTCCGCCTGACCGTCCTCCATTTGGTCCTCATCGTGCCCGCCCGCGACAATCCGCACTTGCTCGTTGATCTCACCGGCCAAAGCTCTCCGAGCGCGGCCCTGATGTGGTTGTGCCTGTGCGTTCGGGTGCTGACGCCACCCAAAGCCTCTCGGTCGCCTATCTTCTGCAACCCTCTCGCCCGGCGCTTCTTGCGGTTCTTGCTGTCGTGCGGGCACAAGAACACCGCCAGCCTCTATCTGAGCTGGCAGCACGGGCTGCTGACGAGCCGCAGGCGCGGGCTGTGGAGCACGTTCTGGCTGCGGTACGGCGACGCCTAGACGGAGAACAAGTGGGCCTTCTTGTGTGACTGCCACCTCGCCGTTGAGCTCCGCTCGCTCGCGGGCGGGTCCCGCTGCTCGATGAGCCTGTCTCTCTGGTAGGCGACGAGGGTTCTGGTCCGGTAATCGAAGGCCAGCCCCACGCCCACCCTCGAAGAGATTGTTACCACCCTCGTCTCCGTCCTCCAATTCCCAAAGACGCATGTAACAGCTAGTTTGACGACCATTTGGTAACCTATTATAGTGCTGGTAAGGGTTGGCAGGGTCGAGCCATGCGGAACACAGGTAGCAAAAATGTGTGTTACACCTGTAGCAGATCCTAAGGACATAGTTAGCAAACATGATGGAAGTCTACAGCAGTCTTCGCGATACGTACATGTGATTGCAGCCCGAGGTTTTCTGAGCTGGGCAAGCGCAAGTAGGGCACGGCGATGTATGCAAAGCGATGAACTCCAGGGACGCCTTCTCCTCTGCACTGAGCTTGGCGTTGTGCTCGGTGTCCTCGACACAGATGACATACTCACCGTGCCACCCTTTGTTGCACCTACTGCAGAATGCGAAGCCGCAGTCTTCGCACACTGCGAGTCGTTGATCTTCAAGTGATTTGGAAGGGTCATCGGCAGGTTGTTTTTCGTCGATGATGTCGTCTTCCGCATCATGTAGATCCAAGCCTGTGGGCTTTCTGTGCTTCTTAGATCGAGCGGGGCCTTGACACTTTTCTCGAGGACAGTAGATGACGTTCTTGTCGCTCTCGAGCCAAGTCTTGTACTTCAATGCCACATATCTCTTGACTGTCTCTTGATCAAGTCCTATTTGCAAGAGCTCGCTGGGATTGAGATACGTTTTCCGTTTCCTGCGCATCGTTGTGTCGCCAGCTGGAGCAGCTTCGCGTTCTTTGGCGCAGCCAGGCTCTAAGCACCGGACTGTGACGAGGTCACCGTCCTTGATTGCATTATCGTAGTAGTCTTGTAGACAGGCTTTGCAAAAGACGTGGCCACAATCTGACATGCGATGGCACTTTGCGCCCCTCTTCGGATCTAGACGTTGTCGTCAGCAATTCCCCACGAAAGTTGCTGGCTCAAGAGTTCCATATCGAAATAAGAATTTGGTTCACAGAAGTAGTGATGCATGTCATGCGCCCTCTTTCCCAAGGTCCAGCGTCTATGCTAGAATGGAAGCACGATCCTGCACTTCCATCCCAATCACTGCCAAGCTAGCATAGCAGTGAACACCACCCCCCATCTTGAGTGTGCAAACCATGCACAAGCATGCCTGTTCCACAACCATAGACTGGAATTGGGAACCAAAGAGAGAAGAGATTGAGTAACATACCTAAGCAAATGCCACAAAAGAAACTCTCATTATCGAAAATCCTCCGCTTCGTCTCGATGTCATAGTCCAAAACAGCGATCTTATGCTCTGGCTGGATTTCCAGAGCGCCAGTGTCACTAATGAGGCCAAAGACATCATCTGCAGACTGCTGCACATGGTCTATGTAGCTGAAGACGATCAGGTCTCGGCCGAGCTCCTCCCACAGTCGGGCACAGTCATTTTCAAGAGCTTTCGCGGTGGTCGGAGAGAGCCAGGACGGGGTCGTCGACACGCTGACTTCGGGCGGCTGATCGGCTGGGTATGCCGGAGGCAGTGAAACCCGCAAACGGATCGCAGGCAGATGTGCGATTTCGTGAGAGTCGATGTGGGCATTCTGACCGTTCTGACCGTTTTGACCATCCTGGCCAATCTGGCCATTAGCTGCAGCAGCGGCGCCTGTGGCGTCCAAGGCGTGACCCGCTGCTGCCGCGGGAAAGAAGACAGTAACTGCCTTTGCTGGATTCACGGGAAGGTCGAGAATGAAGGTGTACGGGTCATCTTGGTGAAGCGCCTGAATCTCTGGATAGATCGCGGACAGTGTAGACAGCTCAACGTCCCTCTGGTCCTCGGCGTCCTCGTGTGTCATGATGAAGTGTCCAGGTTGTCAGTCCAAGGTCTAAAGTGGGTGTTGCCAGGCGTTGATTCCTGCTTCGCGACAAACGGATGTCAACTCATTGTTGTTGCTCGCTGGGCCAAATTGAAGAGTGTGAGGCAAGTGGCGGAAAGATGCGAACAGGACGGTTGCCACTATAGCGAGAAGGCGAACGGTGCGCACGAGAGAGCGAGAAGGGTGGTCATAGAAGAGGTGGCTAGTGGATGCCAGATAATGAGGTTCGGAATTTGGTTGTCAGCAAATATGAGTGAAGAGAGTGAGATGGATGACTTGCTCGCCGGCGTCGATGAGTGTATACGAAGTTATTGATGATAAATCGATGAGTGCCTACTACGGCGATACCAAGCATGCCTATCGGAGGATGGCCCCAGTGGAGCCGCCACTTTAGAGTTCATGACTCTTTGGCCGTAGGAACGCAACGATTGGCCTAGACGCTAGCCCATCTTACACCGCCTGCCATCTTTGGTACAGGTGTAAATAAACCATGCTCGTCATCTTTACTGCCGCTGTAACTCGAACGCGTCCCAATTCAACGACACCTCGCGCCGTGTTCGACATGTGCCCAGGCCCAGGACATCGACTTGCACCAGCTCGTCAGGGCACCCAACCACTGCAAGAGCATTCACTCAATATGCATGACAGTTAGGTCCTCGGTGTCCAATCTCAAGTCTCCATCACCATTGCACGACCGACCATTCAGAGCTGCCATGAGTTCGCTGTGGCCGCCAAGGTACATGGGCTCCAGCTCCAGCGAGGCAAAAAATCCCCCAGCCAAGCCCGACGAAGAGATGGAAGCTCCCATCGCCGTCGCAGACATCGGGCCCGAGCATGGCGACCAGCCAAATGCTCCCCAGCCTGTTCGCCCAGGGCTGGTACGCAATTCCTCGTCGCAGCCTCTCCCGCCTGCCCTGCCGCCTCCGCCGAATCATCCGCCTCCGCCGCCCATTGGCAACGCACCACCACCGCCCTCGGACTCCTTATCGCTGGCCCAGCTGCGGAGAATAGTCGCCGACTTCCCGAAGGCCGACCCTGTCGCCTACGACTTCACCTACGAGGACATGGGCCCGCTCGAGGAGGAGATCGACGAGTGGTTCATATACCAGGCCTCGCAGTGGGCGCGCTTGGATGCTGCACAGTATGCATTCGACATACAATGGGAGCAACAATATGGTGCGGACACGGACTGGTATGAGGTGAACGAGGAGACACGGACAAAATTTGTTGACGATGCCATCGCTGGGCTGTCATCGAGTGAAGCCAAAGACCGACAGAGCTGCCAGGGTAGACTGGTATATATCGTGCTTGGAAGATGGGCACATACTGCTGGAGATGGCTGCTCAGCCGCACCAAAGGACAAAAAGGCCAGATCTGCATCCACTGAAGCGCAGCTCGCTGCCATTAAGGATGGAATTTGGTCTGTTGGCAAGGGTGATGTTGTTGTGCTATGGGATGCGCTTCGGAAGGCCTTTGATCCATTTTGGTACGTGGCTTGGACAGGATGTCTCAAAATGGCGAGAGCGAGACTAACTCGGATGCAGGACCGACGAAGCCCAGCAGATGCAAGCCAACGGCTCTCAAGGCGCACAGGCTGAATTAACCGACTTAATGACTGTGATGTACATGCTGATACAGCACGCACTTGTCTATCCGAGCGAGTTGGATGAACTTTCCTCGAGCTTGAGTATGTACCCACCTCATTCTGCTGCAACTCCTGTACTTACGCCTCGATAGTCGGACTAAGCCCTTGCTTGGTTGACTTCTTTGTGGACGTCACCGCAAAAATGCGTTGGGACGAAGCGCAAGTGGTTCCGCAAGCCCAGGTTTTTCTCTTGTTATGGAAATCTATATTGCTTGTATTTGGCGGCTCAGAAGAGTTAGCAGAGACCAAGGCAGCCACAGCCGAGACCCTCGAGGATGGCAAGGACAAGGCGCTCATCACCGCTTCGCCCTTGGATTATCACTTCTTCCGACAAGAGATTACGTCCAAATACCCAGCCTATATACCGCCACAGGAAGTCATACCTCTTGAAGCAGATAACACCTCTTTGCTACCACCCCTCCCGAACCAAACTGCACGCAACAACGGCTCGAGCGGTATCCTTCCACCGCAACCCGGCTCGCAGTCTGGGGGTGCGTCTATTCTACACCAGCCGGTCCACATTGCAACGCCAGCACCGTCGCCGCCACCTTCACCCGGCGTCGGTGGAAAAGGTGTCAAGAAACAAAATTACCAAACCAACCAGAATTTCCCCTTCATGTACCCACCACTCGACGCCACCAGCAACAGTGCAGGTGGCAAGGGTAATGCTGCCCTTCAAGACGTGCTGGTTGGCAGGAGATGGGAGGGAAGTGATGTACCGGCATCCATCCTGGAGGCTGGCGAACTGTTTTCAAAAAGGGTTCGGATGACGAGGGCCCTGCGGCAAATGTGGGAGGAGCGCGAGAAGTTCATGAAGTTTGAGCGCGGTTGGGAAGCCCCCGACGACGATATCCTGGAGGAGCTCGATCTCTCCTCACTCACACTCGAGGAGAAGGAAGAGCTGGGGCTGGTCAAGCCCAAAGCGGACTCTTCCTCGGAGGACGCGGTTGATTACGGCCCTCACCCGGATGGCATGAGTTCCAGTGTCAAGCGGCGGCTTGATGCTGTTGAGAGGTTTTATGTACGTGACAGCAGAGAATAATTCGCTCGACTGGCAAGTTACTAATCTTGACTAGGCGAGCTCCATTCCACAGCTTCAATCGGTCTGCATGTGTCTGATCAAGGGAATTTTGGCACATTACACTGTTCTGCTATCCCAACAGCCGCCAGCCGCCCCTTTTGGCGCCGTGCCTGGTGCCAATGTCAGAGCAAATAGTGCCAATCCCAACACCAACACTGCAGCTGCTCAGGAACTCCCTGAACCAACACCAGAGGAACTGGATGCCACTCGTACGCGAGAGATTACGGCCAAGGCAGTCAGCGGCATCATGCTGCTTCTACTGAAGTGGCTCAAGCTCTCCCGTGAGTATTGTGCGAATCAGAACGCGGAGTTGTTGCTGACACAGATTCCAATCTAGAGATCCTGAAGTTTGAATTCTTGACGCAACTTCTCTTGGACTGCAATTATATGCCATTAGTCCTCAAGCTCTTCCTGCATCAAGATGTTCAACAAGTCGTGGAAAACAAGACAGACCGTATCGAAAATAGGTGAGACCATCATTGATTGAGGAACACTCCAGGCGACTTGTCACAAGTCTAATGCGTCTCTTTAGTTTCTTCTACTTCTGCAACGTCCGCGCAGGAGCTCCAGAGAAAGACGCAGCAGCATCCGATCCAGAGACCAGCGAGGATGAGACCGCACCACCGCCGATCAAACGCCGTCGCTCACCTCCACCAGCATCGCAGACTGACGCTGAAGCAGAGGCAGCTCTCAGTCAGCCAGAGAATGGCGCGCATGTGCGGCCCGAGGTGGACGAGCTCGGCTACCCGGTGAATCCACTACCGAAGGAGCCCATCACCGACTTCTCGCGGCGCAATTTCTTTACCCTCATCAACTACCTCCGCATTCTGCAGAAGATTTGCAAGAACAAAGGCCACCGCAACCTCCTGATGGTGCAATACAAATCATCCCAAGTCCTGCGCAAGAACCTCAAGGTTCCGCAAAACGAGCTACGCCTCTACACCCTCAAACTTTTCAAGAACCAAGTCCCGTACTGCTCGCGTAAGTGGCGACAGTCCAACATGCGTGTGATCACGGCGGTGTACCTGCACTGCCGACCAGAGCTGCGCGACGAGTGGCTCGCGGGGTGCGACGTCGATGCAGAGATGGAAGAGGCGTTGCCGCTGGAACAGGCGCTACGCAGCTTGACGCATTGGTTCAACGTGCGTCGGTATCCTGACAAGATGGCGGCGGAGGTGCGTGATGCGTTGCGAGAGGAGCAGGACTTCTTTGTGAGGGAGCTGGAGAGGATGGAGGTAGCATGGGACGAGCTGGCGTCTGAGAGAGTTGGAAGTGAGTGGGAAGAAATGCAGGCGTGGGCGTGAGAGGAGATATAGATAGTGCTAGGGCTTGACAGCACTTCTGCTAGCAAAGTCATGGATAAGCAATACACTGATGGGTGTGTATCCATCTATTCTACCCATCGGCGATTCTACTGTGCACTCTTCGGCTCTCTTTCCTCGCCGGCCTTCACAATCCAGACCCGAGTGAGGCGCAGCTCGGTGGACAACTTTAGAGGTTGCCGCCGGAGCGCTCGGTTGATGATGTGGCGGTGCGTGGCTCAGCAGTCTCATTCAGCTGTCAAGTGCTTTGAAGCAATGATGGCAATCCCTGTCGAGCATGACGACAGATCTCTCGGCTACCAAACAGCCTTTGTCACGAGGTCCACATCGGATGCTACACGGCGGGGTTGGACGGCTCAGACGGCTGCAACGCTTCGCTGGCTCCCCCAAAGAACAAGATTGAAGGAGGGTCAAGCCATGGCCCATCACCATCTTGTCGCGGCAGTTCAATCAAGTAGCGTCCGTACATGGTCATGAGCCCCCGACTAGGAGAGACTTAGCGGACGCCAAAAAGAAACGGCCTTTTTGCAAACCCTGGGACGGCGTGGGTGGCTTGAAGAGAGCCTGACATGACTGGCTGTAAGAGCTGGTTGGTCTGGGTTGCCTCCTTGTCGTTACAGCTAAGTTGGTCGGCCATGCTTGGCCCCCCGAACTTTGTCTTTGTCCGCGGGCAGAACATGAAGTCATCTCGTCCAGTCACGCCCAGTCAGTGCAGAGTCCAGACGAGCTCTCACTGTGGCCGTGCAAATGCAAATCTATCGGTCACCTCGCAATTTGTGGTCCCACTATTTGGTAGGAATGGTAGATCGGTGGTCCAATGTTGTTTAAGAAGATTGTTTCGTCTTGATTCTTCTTCCTTGCAAGCTTACTTGCTTCTTATTACCACATTCTTCATATACGCCACAGCCTGTCACTCACACCTTGCGGCGTGCTTTTCCCGTGAGATCCTCTCACCAACAGATCATACCAGAGTACAACATCGTTCACCATGGGCGCCAAGTCCGGATTCACACTCAAACTCCTGCAATGGTTCAATCGCGGGGTTGAGTTCTGCTGCTGCGCGGTGGTCCTCGCATTGACGTCGTATTTCCTTGCGGCCATGTCCAACAACGGCATCACAATACCAGTCGACATCCGCGCCGTCGAGGGAATCAGCGGCATCGGCGTCGTTTACGCCGCGCTCGGCGTGCTGCTCGTTTGCTGCCTCGCCGGCTTCACCCTGACGTCTTTCCTCGCTATTGTCCTGGACGTCGCCTTTGTCGGCGCATTCATCTACGTCGCGACTGTATACAAGGAAGGCGCGGGCTCGTGCTCCGGCGCCGATGTGGGCAGTGTCTTCGGGTCGGGCGACGCGAACGCTCGTGTGAGCGGGACTCGCGACGGCGGCATTTCGCTGCCGACATACGGCACCGCGTGCCGGATGGGCTCGGCCAACTTCGCCGTGGCTATCGTTGCCATGTAAGCATCCGCCCCCCCCACCCCCTCAATTCTATACCCCATGCTAACACTTTCCAGCATCTTTTTCATCATCTCCGCCGTGACCGAGCTCGCACTCGGCCGCCACCGCAAGAAGGAGCAGCGCTTCGGCCCCTCGCCGGCGAACAACTACACGTCTGGCTACGGCAACCGCTTCGGGTCGCTCTTCAAGCGCCGCGGCACCGCCAAGACGGTCGACGACCCCAACGCGCTGCCGATGCACACGGGACCGGATCAGCTGCGCCAGAGCTACGCGACCGACGCCACGCACGTCGACGCCGCCGGCAACACGACGACGTCGACTGGGTATGCCAAGTATGGCGAAGCCGGCTACAGCGAGCATGGCGTGCCTTCTGCGGCGCCGGTCGGCGCAACGACGAATGGGTTTGGGAACGTGCCCGGCCATGGCCCGCCTGCGGGGAGGTATGGCGATGGCACGTATAATGTGTAATGCCCCCGACGTTGTAGACTTCACCACGTCGACGGTGAAAACTCTCTCTGAGGACGCTTCAACTTAGCCACGGCGGAAATGCCTGCGGAGACATGGGACATTTTCATTTTTTTTTTACGAACACACTTACGAATCATCGCTGCCCGTCACAGTAGACGGGAACACGGAGGCAACAAACCAGCCATACACTGGCACCCTGGACAATATACCGTATGCTGGTCAGCGAGGAACAGACGGCGTTGGATATACCCATTCCCTTTTGATGCAGGTACCTACACGTAGCGACCTTTTGCGAAATAGGCGGGCTCTGGCCCTGTGCTAAATTGGTACATATTTACATACAGATTGTTCCTACCACGAGAGCTGAGAGCCTCGCTCTAATAATCAATGGGACTTTGATCAATACGACGATGACCTATCGCCGTGTGCGTGCCTTGTGATCCCCAAACAGCTGTGGCATTACTCCTTTCCGTGCTGGACTGTCGAGGACGATCTTCATCCTATGTCTGCCTCATTACCTAAGTAGCTGACAAACTCACACACCGTGTGGAACATCCAAGCGGTGGAAGCCATATGTTTGCACCCGACCCTGTACAACACATTTACACTATCAAAACGTACACTTGACCGTCCAGTCAGGGTGTTAATGCTGACGTACCTACCCCTTGCGGGTGCAAACACATGGCTTCCACCGCTTGAACGTTGTCTCAACAACAATCCTCGGAGGTAGCCATTGCGTTAGAGCTTGGTAGTATATATCATACCTGTGGAGTTTGTATCGGTTTCCTGCCAAGTGGTTGTAAGTCAAGTTTGTGGTTCCTCAAAAAGATCCTCAGGCACATGTGGATCAAGGCGGGTACGCACATGCTGCCTTCAATCTTCTTCCAACAGGTATCGATCGCTGATTCCTGCTTTACTCAAGGCACAGCACCATACCTGGCGAGTTAGGGCGAATGTGCCAGGGTGTTGAGAAAGTTGGATGGGATGGGGCCTGGTGGCCCTCTAATTTCACAAACAGCCACTTGAGCAGATCATCTCAGCATCTCAAACATGACTGGTGGTTCGCTCAAAGTGAGTCTCACTGTGTCATACTTGAAGACATTGCACAATGCCAGGGGTTATACATATGACTGAGTTACTGTCCGAGGTGGAACGGGTGGGGCAGAAGCACACCAAGAGGCAAGTGAGAACTCAGCACCTACCCTAGATAGCAGCCTGCTTCTTGGGGAAAACCCCTACCATCGACACTGGTAAACAACGGAGGTACGATAATATGCACTTCTATCATACAGACATGCGCCAGAACGCTTCACTCCTTACACAACGAGCCAAATGGCAGATGGGTGGGGATGATACCAGAAACGGCCAGTGAACGATATAAAAAGGAGGAGCCCATGAAAACTCCCATGCGGAGAATCGAACTCCGAGCCCAAGATATCGTAACAATGAGAATCTTGAATGTTAACCGTTACACCACATGGGAGGTGGTTGCTTTGTTGAAACGCATTCTTCCACGAGGCCAGTTAGCCCTCACCTGCAGTAAGGCACTCAGGGTCAGATGTAGTGCAATCAGAACTTGCAAGCCACTTGCTCGTTGGCTAGAACGAGCTTAACAATCATTCACCCAGCTTTGCGCGTGATCATGTTCAAAGCCTGCTCTCCGATGAGGTCGTCGGTCCGGAGCATTTTGCAGTCCAGCCTCCAGCTCTGAGTCACCGCGGGTGATTTCCTTTGATTCTACATCGACGTGTCAGTAGCCCACCATCGTTCCGAGGCTTTGGTCTTGAGGGGAAAAAAAGCATTTATGGTGCTCAGAAGAGATGCGCTTCGAAAACGCACATGCAAGAGGACGACTTGGATAGGTATACTGCAGACAGAGACTGCGTACCTGTATCGTAGGTACTTGCTAGTTACTAGCTAATTGCTCGAGAGGGGTGAAGTATGAAGCACTACCGCTATGTGTTGCCGCCACTAAGCACACAGAGAATACACCAACCTCAGAACTGGGCATCAGGCAGAGCATCGCCGAGAACTCATCTTCAACCCGAGTCTCCCTACGGAGACACCCAGCAGACGTGTCTATGCTTGGACTGGGCCTTCGCAACCGAAACGACCATCCACTTGGGCAGATGGTATAAAAAGTACTTCCAGCCACTTGCAGGTAGCTGTCCTGTGTTTTTAAAGGACAGGCGGACACAGAATGTAAGGAATCTCACATGAGCCTCAACCCGCCAAGTTTGAAACTGCTCTGTCCTCTTCTATTGAGTGTGTATGGCTGGGTGCGCATCGATCACTGCCGTGCTTTGTCAATCTGATCCACGCATGTGAAAGTCATATCTACCTAATAGGTACATTGTCGACTTTTGGTGGCAACCTGGAACTCCAGACTTTGATTCCACAGATCCTACCGATGAAGCAGTGGGCGTTGTCGGCAGTCGGGTCACCCCAGAATTTCGGCATTATCAAAGGTTGTAGCGCGCACGCAATAATAAAGAACGAGCAAGCGCTTTTGCCCCAACTTGTGCTTAATTTGCAGTCGTAAGCATTTTGAAAGTATATGATTTTGCAAATCTTACTGCTTTCATCCTTCTTGGCACTTTGGCGGAGTGGTTAACGCGTTGGCCTGCTAAGCCAATTCCTTCGGGAGCGAGTGTTCGAATCACTCAGGTGTCGAATTTTACAACTTGCCTTTTTGGCTTGCTCTTCACTAGATTATCGCTCCTTTTTTGTCTCCTAATTCTGATTTCCCAAATCCGGAATACATCATGTTTGTTTCATTTTTAATATGGCTTGATGAGAGCTATATTCTCATAATGAATTTCTCCCTCAGAAGCAAACGTCCGAAGTACTTAGTATAATTTTTGAATTGCCAGTAGCGTGTATGTGCTTTTTGCGTACATTCAATAGAGCGTCTACGAGAATGGGGTCCGGCGTACATGTGAAGGAAAGTAGGTTGAGCTACTTTGCTTCTGGCTGCGAGCTTGGAGTACGCAAAGCCCTAGGGTTAGGACTTTCCCTGCGCGGATTAGTCGCTTCGACAGCAACACATTACTGCTCCTGTCACATGCGTGCAGCATGGTCGTTCACCAAAACCTTGGAAGCTGTGCATGTGCGCCAACAAATCTTGTTAAATACTGTTGATGACGTGCGTGCCCTTCTGGCTCTCCTTCATAAGAGAGGTCATCATGAATGATCGTCACTGACTCGCCAGCATTTGGCCCACATCTCCTTGGTCGTTGTTGAGTGACGATCCGGCCGCCTGCTCACACAAAGCACTTGCAACCGATGTCGCCCGCCCTCAACAAACAAACCTTCCGCTTGCCAGCAGCTCCCTAAATGTATTCGGATAGAATTCAGTTGTTGTACGCACGAAAGTTCGCCAGAATTGTATCGTCACTTGTATGCACGCACGAATCGTTGGGCAAGAGGATGTCACAAGGGATAACTCGCTGGCCCGAGAAGTGATGATGTCGTGTCCAAAGCTGAAGTGCACAACCTTGAAAATTTTGGCCAAACATCCAACAAAGTCGGACTCGGGGGTACATGGACATCAGTGTCCACCGAACACCGAGTCTTCGGGCCCGAGCACTCCCGCCCCCGGCCCAAGATGTCGGGCGCCTAGACAGATGCGCGCGTGAAACACTACTCGCGATTATCGTCATAGCTGAACGGGAGGCACAGTCTGTCATAGATATACATCCCACTACCCAGCCTTTCACTTCCAAAACTTCAGTTCGCTTGCATAGGCTCTTACCAAACCATAACTCTATGAGACACAGCTCATCAGCCTCTCCTTTCACACAGGTCACAAATCTGTATATTTTACCCACGTTCTTCTAGACAACGATTCACATTATGGCGCCCTTAAAAGTCCTCATCGTAGGCGGTGGCATCACAGGTCCATCTCTTGGCTACTGGCTCTCGAAAATCGACTGCGACGTCACCATCATTGAGCGGTCACCTGATTTGCGCGCATCAGGCCAGCAGATCGACCTCCGAGGTCAGGGCCTCACGTGCATGCGCAGAATGGGTATCGAGGCCGCCGTCAGGGAGAAGGTCGTCGACGAGCAAGGTTTCAAGCTCATCGACCAAAGTGGGCAGACCAAGGCCATCTTCGAGGCCAATAAGACGGGCCAAGGCAAGCAGAGCTTCACGTCCGAATTTGAGATCATGCGCGGCGATTTGGTACGCATTCTGTACGACCTGACAAAGGACAAATGCAAGTATATCTTCGGCACGACGGTCGATGATTTTGAGCAGCATGGAAATCGAGTCCACGTCAAGTTCGCGGACGGCAAGAAGGACGACTTTGATCTTCTCGTGGGCGCAGACGGCCAGGGCTCCAGAACGCGGAGGAGACTTCTAGGAACAGGCGCCAAAGACCCATTCGAGTTCTTAGGCCTGTATATCAGCTACTTCAGCGTACCCAAGACCGAAAAGGACGAGAACTACGCTGTGGCGCTTAATTTGCCTGGCCGCCGCGTTGTATCGACGAGGGTTGACAACCCCAAGACTATGCAAGTCTATCTTGGCTTGCACGTGACGGATCCTGATGCCGGATACAAGCCCTTGGACGATGCGATGCAGTCAGGAGACACGCAGAGGATTAAGCAGGTCTATTACGACCTGTTCAAGGACGTTGGGTGGGAAACCCCCAGGCTTCTCGATGGCATGATGAATGCTCCGGAAGCGAAAGATTTCTACAATCAAAGGGTTGGCCAAGTCAAGATGGATATCCCGTGGTCCAAAGGTCGTGTAATCCTTCTCGGAGACGCAGCTTACTGTCCATCGCCGGTCAGTGGTGTGGGCACCTCGTGTGGACTTGTCGGGCCCTTTGTGCTCGCCGGTGAGATTGCGAGGCAAATGCACCAGAACAAAAGCGAGTCGGAGGACCATGGTCGTGTGCTTGATGCGGCACTCGATTCGTACGAGAAGACGCTTCGCCCATTCATCGAAAAAGCACAGGCTCTACCGCCCGGTGTGCCTGGCATTGTCTACGCTGATGGAGAGTGGGGTGTCTGGTTCCGAAACCTTTTCGCCAGCATCCTGTCCACATTACGTCTTCCTGCGATTATCGGTCGCTTCATGTCGGATGATTTTGGCGGAGGTTGGAAGCTTCCTGACTACCCGGAGCTGAATTACGGCTCGGCCAACGGCACGACTGAGAGCTGATGAGCTACAAATCATGAGATCATATGGGACGGCGTCATGAGTATGAGATTTTGAGAAGCACCATCCATCCGCATTAGCATGGGTATGCGTTAGAACTTGCGTGGCATCTCGGTCTGCTTCCTTTTTGCATACCTTTGGGGGCGTCGTGGAGCACAGCATGGAACTGAGAAGACATAGGCACATCGCGGACACCAAGCCTGTATTTTGTGCCAGCATTCTCCTTCTCGACAGGCGTTTATAACATTTGTCCACTCTGAATGTCGTAAATCTCCGTGTACTTGAGAGTCACTAGCTAAGTATCTAGCAACGCCACGAGTAACTGTGATCCACGCAGTTGGAGCCAGTGGGTGATTTGATACGTCGCATCTCGTCCACTACCTAATACGACCAAGCTGCGTCGTTCACTCATGTGCAATGCATCCGCGGTCAGGCCTTCCGCGCGCGCACAATCGTCGCAAGAAACGTAAATGTGGCCGTCGCTCTGCTAGCCTAATGCACATAATTATGCCTTAATCGTGTCTGGTGATAAGTATCAAAATCGAACTACGGGCCCGGTCCAAGCCCATTCGGATTACCAGGCTGACATGCTGCCATGCTGACAAGGCACCTCCATGCCTGGCCTAAGAACTTAGTAGGGTGGGGCCTGATGCAATTAGGAGGGGATAATCTTGGACTATTGCAGGTGGCAATTGAGCTACTCGGCACCAGCCAGCCGATGTTACACAGCTATTTCTGAAGTGGCATAGCTGGCTGCCAGTTGTGGACGATGGGATCGGAACAGTGGATCCAAATCTAGGGAAATTGCCTTTGCAAGATAGCCAATTCTAATATGGCGTGCGCGCGTATTGTCTAAAACCCAGGACTGCGTGCTGAAACCCTCCCCTTTATAAGCATGACTGCATTATTACTAACCTTGGAGGGGCTCGAAATCCGCTACAGATGCATATCCATGGGATGTAACCGCATCAGCCTGTCTGCATTGTCAACTATTTTCTAAGCAGTATCGTTCTAAGCGCCTGTACCTATCACTGTACATCCCAGAATCAAGTGAAGCATCCGAGCTGACGATACCGACCCGGGACGCTGTGAAAGAACGCGAACTGCGCACTTCATCTGGCAACACGCTGGATAATTCCAAAGCTCAATGTGAAAATGGAAGATGACTTCTGTGAGGAACGAATCGGACATATCCCAAGGACCTACGTTGTCACAATGTCCGGGTGGGATGCGAGGCTCCCAGACTGAAGCTCAGTGGGAGAATCACCAGTCGATGATCAAGACACTGTACATCGACGAACGGCGGACACTCCAGGAAGTCATGGACATCATGAGGGAAGACTTCGGCTTTGATGCATCGTGAGTCCGACTGTTTATGTTGTTATTTCTGCAGTGCGTCCGCAGTGTATTACCAATCCATAGTTTCCAAAGTAATTGGCGAAGCTAACGCCAGCCGCAGACCTAAAGTGTACAAGAAGAGACTCAGGGCATGGGGTTTTAAGAAAAACATCAAGCTGGGACAGGGCGAAGCAAGCTCCTTTCTTCAAGCTATACGCAGTAACAGCCCACACTTCGATCAAACTACAATACAGAAAGGTTGCAACGTCCGCCTGCCCAACGGCCAGGTCGTTCCGCAGCGTCGTCTGGTGACATACCTGCGGCGCCGGGAAGGAGGGATGAGCGACAACAACCCGCTGACAATCAGGTACCTCAGATCTCCTCATTCTTTGCATGTGTCTGAGGCTGTGCTGCTCCAAGTCCACACATATATCAATGGCCAATGGCGAGATGTCATTTCCACAGCGGAACAGCTTGACACTTTAAGAGAGAATGACGATGATGCGTGGCAAGTCGCTGGGATACCGTGGAACTCCTTGGCCTACGGCGTCAGATGGGCCCTTCAGCAAAAGAAGCTCAATGATGCTTTGATCCTGATGCGCAGGGCACCAGAAGCCCTGATGAACTTGATCAAGCAGTCCAAAGTCTTCATTTTCGCAATGATCTGCATGTCCGTGATGTTTTTCACGCAGACGGATCTTCTCGACCCGCCAGAGACTGAGCAGCTTCTGACTGTGGTCAAGTGTCTCGTCAAGTATGCTGCAGTGAGCGTTGCCCATGACATGAAGTTGCCTGGCAGCCACCCAGTCCGCAGATTACTTGCACTGCTGGGCGACGCAGATAAGCACGATCTCCATGAGATGGCAAAAAAGGCGTGGCAGGTCTCTTGCCAGTCATGGTACGATTTGATGGACCAACCAACGAGCAACTACTGTATCTCTGCATGGATCAAGTTCGGCGAAGTGATGGGATTTGATGCATTACCACGGGATCTTGGCAATGTCATTGCACTCAATATGAAGCAAAATGCGAGCAAATATGGGCAGTACCAGTAAGTTTCCCCGTCTGCACCCTACCAAGTGAAAAAATTCCCCACGAAGACAGGATTGTTCGTTACTGTCGATAAGAATATCCTACGTTTTGCTAGGCGGGTTCAACACTTCCCTATTTGAGATCCACCATGATGCCCTTGAGTATCCGCTGACAGAAACGTTCAGCCCATTGACTACGCGATCATTGCAAATGCAAACAATGTACCTCACTTACAAGGACGAGGCGAATGGACGCAGTCCTTATTTCAACAAAGAGCTTGTGGAGCTATCCGAAGATCTGTTGGAGCGCGGGCCAGAGGGGCTTCTGAGAGCTGACGCTCTCAGCTGGCTTGCCAAAGCATGCAGGGCACGTGGGGAACGAGACTCGGCCGAGAGATACATGCGCGACATGATAAACTTCCTGCTTCAAGATGATACTCACAGAAATTCGCTAGCAAGAAGCTTCATGAACGACCTGGAGACGTGGTTCATTGAGTGGGGGCAGAGTGAGAAGGCTGTAGATATAGCTACGTGGCGGACGGAGAAGCTGGGTGCTGAGGTGGCTGCGTAATGGATTTCCTTTTGCCTTCCATCAGCAACCTCCTAGCTTGTCTTATCAGGAGGCAAGACAGCCTCTGGACGGCGCTAGGACCTCGTCGCCTCGCGATGTGTGGGATATTGCCCAGGTGCTCCGAGTGAGCGAGGCTGTCCAAATTCCACAGCCTCTCCATTTCGGTGAGTCTTCAAAGTTAAAGAAGTCGAAATCACCAAATCGCATATACCAAACCTCTAATCTTGGCCAATTTTGTTCTTTTACACAGACGTTGTCAGCGAGTGGCTAATTTTTGATATTGAAAATGTCAAGGAAGAGGATTATCTGCAAGGCTGACAACGCCGCCAAGAGTAAGGTTTGATCGACTGAGCCGCATTGTAGCAGCACGGGGTAAAATCATAACGGCTGATTTGACATGTCGCATGTTTCTAGCCGCCTGTCAGCTCGACTTCGTGAGCTCATATCGTCGGCCGATGTTGAGCCTCATGGACGTTGATGCTCGGAAAGCACTTACCGTGAGGGTTATCCTTGCCTGTCGAAGAGCTGAAACACAAATGATCCTCAGGACCTCATGCCTACCACGTCAGGACGAACGGGTATTTCCTTCTTGGCATGCTGGATCCACTCATCCGACCGTGTGGAAAATCAGAGATGTCGACGTGATGCACGCATGGTGTCTGGTGTGCGGTCAGAGGTTTCCACGACCTCGGGTCATTCTCAACAATTGCTCACCTCGAAGTGACGAAGCAACCTGAGCTCCGCGCCGAAGGACTGCAGGAACAGATTCTCGTGGGAGACTTGGATTGGTATCGACAATGGCAAGACTATCATGGATCATGATCACAGGGCTGCTGGCCAGCCTTAGTCCTCAGGCCTCTGCTCAGCAGCAACAGGAGCCGGGACTCAACAGCCTCTTTCAGGCAGCTGGGAAGCTGTTCTTCGGGACAGCCACGGACACAAACAACTTCAACGACATGGCGTACATGAACATTGTCAACAACCGGAATGAATTCGGTATTCTCGTCCCCGAGAACAGCCAGAAGTGGCAGCCCACCGAGCCTAACCAAGGGTCCTTCTCCTTCGCGGCGCCAGACCAGGTGCGTGCAACGGCGGTCAGGAACAGCATGATGTTCCGGTGCCATACTCTGACTTGGTTCCAGCAACTTCCTCAGTTTGGTGAGTCCTCAAGTATCGTGAGGATAAATTATATCTTCGATTTACTAACCGCCACACTCAGTCACAACAACCCAATGGACGCGAGAAACGCTCACCGCGGCCATCGAAACGCACATCGCCAACGTCGTCAGGCACTATGCCGGCTCGTGCTACTCATGGGATGTCGTCAACGAAGCGCTCAATGACGGCAATGGCACGTTCCGCAACAGCGTCTTCTTCACCACGCTCGGCACCGACTTCATACCGCTCTCGTTTCGCGCGGCGGCGGCCGCCGACCCGCGCGCAAAGCTCTACTACAACGACTTCTCGCTCGAGTTCGGCGGCAGTAAGACCGACGCGGCCCTCGATATTGTCCGCCTCGTGCAGAATTCGAGCGCACGCATCGACGGCGTTGGCTTTCAGGGGCATTTCACAGTAGGCGGCACGCCCAGCGCGCAGAGCCTCATGGCAACTTTCAACCGCTTCATCAGCCTCGGTGTCGAGATCGCCATCACGGAGCTTGACATCCGTATGACGCTGCCGTCCAATGCGTCGTCGGTCGCGCAGCAGTCCAAGGACTATCAGTCCGTCGTTGGCGCGTGTCTGGGGTTGCCAAAGTGCGTGGGTATTGTGGTGTGGCAGTTCACGGACAAGTACTCGTGGGTGCCGAGCACGTTCGCGGGCACGGGTGACGCATGTCTGTACGACCAGAATTTCAGCAAAAAGCCAGCGTGGACGGCGGTGTCGGCGCAGCTTGTGGCGGCGGCGACGGCGAGGCCCGGGAACGCTACGGCCACGGGCATGGTGCGGCCAACTGGTGCGCCATCTTGCATATCTGGTGGTACTAATCAAACGAACGTTCCGGTCCAGGTTTCTGGGTCGGCGAGGGCGGTTAGGAGCGTCGGAACTGTGATGCTTGCGGTGGTCTCGGGCTGTTTTATTGTGTTTGCTATCTGAGGATGACCGTTGCAATGGAAACATGGTGGTCGATGATTGTGAAGTTTCAAAAGGACTTGCTCAAGACAAACTGAAACTTGCTTGATGACGAACACTCAGTGATGTTCTGTGTACGATTGCAGCATTCAATACATTGCCAAACCTTCTTCAGCTAGAATCGTAAAGTAGCCTATCGTACCCAGCTGACTCCATCTTCTGCAAGGCCCATGCACATCGGGCAAGTATTCGGACAGTACCCAGCCGACACGGAACGGCGCAAATGCCCAGATTACTTGCGAAAAGAGACGACTCGGATGGCGTCAGCATCGATCCCCTCTGGCTCGCTGTCGCTATTGCCCTGCCCGTCCTACTCACCATAATTTTCTTCACCTGCTACTTCCCATGCCTCAAGCAGAGAAAGGCACACAAAGCCTTTGTGAGTATCCTGGTTCTCACCATCAGCCATCCAGCACGCACTGACGAGTCTGGTGGTCTAGCCCCGACAAAACAGGAGTCAACAGCAATGGCCCCAGTCAAGGCAGGAAGTTGAATTTTCGGGGTGCTAGACGGCGGCTGTGAGGGTAATTCGGCGAACTGTATTGATCAGTCGTCTCCTACTAGTGCGACACCACATGAATCGAACGAGTAAGCTGCCTGGAAGCTCATAGCTGCAGCCGAAACTGAGCAATGGAAAGACACACCACAATTTTGGGCGCATATCATTGGTATTAGATGGTAGTGACTTGTGTGCGCATTCAGTCACATCGCCCCGGTCACATCTGGTCTGCGACCTGCATAGACGGGGCACAAGCCCATCGAACCAGACACAGTTGATATTTTGGAGGAGCTCCTTCCGCCGTGGTTCTCGTTGCTGCTGCTCTGCAATGTCGAACTGCAACTTAGGCCTGGCGAGGGCAGGCACGTCTTTCACGTGAATCCGCCACAACAAGGCCTTGTCTCGGAAGTCCTTGGCTTCTCTTCGTCAACTCAACGTCTGCCCTCTCCGAGACGCATAATTTCATTATCTTATCATCGGTCCAACAGACAAGTTCCCAACTATTCATCAAGCAATCACATACTCCAGGCCAACATGGCTATCGGCCCGGATGACCACTCGAAGCGCACCCGGAAGCAAAGTTTCAAGGCCGCCTACACTGGCACTGGCCATGCAAATATGAAGGCCCGAAAGTCTCCACGTAAGAGACAAGTGCGCACGCTGTCGTTGCCTGGTACCAGCACCCCGATCTTAGCTCAAGACGTGTCTTTGGATCTTGACCACATTCCCGACACTCAGCCCGGCAGAGTACTCTCTACGCCGCAATGGAGCCCCTTGACGAATCCCAAGACCTCAAGCCCCGTGCCTAGTCTCATTTCCGACAGAGCTTTACGTACGCCGGATTGGAGCCCCTTGACCGAGCCTAGAACCCCGAGCCCTGAGGCGGACCCCATGGCGCTCATCATGTGTCCATTGGAGGGTGTGCTACAGCGCGTGCAGGAGCGTGTGCATGAGGACTTGATTCGGATGTCCGCGCGGCGTCTCACACCCAAGAAATTACAGGCGGCGGTCCTTTTGCTTGATATGGCGAATAGAGTGGACGAGGATGGCGCGAATGATGTCAGGCTTCGCCAACTGAATATTGAAGAAGAACTGACGCTATTCGAAATGCGATGCCAGCGAACGCCAGGGATGAAGCGCGTCATCTCGATTCCGAGGCCTGAGAAACTGAGGCTGAGTGCGAGCCAAGATTCAAGTCCTGTTCATCACAAGCAAAAGAAAGCGGGAAGGATCATCTTGCACTCCAATGATGAACCCAAATCTGCTTCTGCGCCCGTCGAAAAGGCCGCCAGTTGCAGGGCGCATACCAAACGCCAAAACACCACTGCTCGCAAGATCACGGTACCAGAAAGGCAGAAAGCCTGAGACAACAAGTGTGCGCAGCTTGTAAGTCCTTTGGACGGTCAGACGGTTATGCGGAGGGAAGAGCGAAGACTAGGACAACAGCGCATACTTATGAAGCCTAGTGAAGCTGTCACTCCTTTGCGGCAAGATTTCCGGGACCGTCTGGTTTCAGCACATGGCTGATTAACATCGCGTTCGGTGCCGCAAGACACTCAAGTCCTTGGGCGACGCAATGGATGCGCTTCGGTGTTGAACACCCAGTCGTCCAGATTGATGACATCGTTGGGGTCAGAAAATATCAGGTAGAAGTATTTTAGAGTCTCGGCCAGCCAGAAGCTCTATGGTAGTCACGGCAAATGTCAGACAGAGTAACACACAGATTGCGCACACCAGACTTACCTCCATGGAGTCCAGTTTGTCCGTTGGACCTGTCACTGTGACGTCCGCAATGGCTGAATTCGCACGCGATGTCTCTGTGGACTTCATGACGCTCTCAAACATGCGCCACGCGATATCTCGTAACTCCTCATTACCAGTCACACGGTATAGCAGGAAGACACTCTCGATGGCCTCGGGGCGCAGGATATATCGTGAGTCACGGGAGTTCTTGAAGCCCTCCGTGAGCAGCGGGTTGCCCTCATTCTTCCAACGCTCAGCGTCCCATTCACACGCGTCCAGGGTAGGGCACGCAAACATAGTGAAGATCTCAGGCATGAGGCCCGTGGGGAACGCATCGTACGCCCATGCACAGCCGCGTGCGACACGCTCGCCAATCGACACGTGCTCCTCAATTCCGAACGTCCGTCCGCCGAGCAAGAACATGCCGCCCACAAAGCACGAGAGGTGCTGGCCCTCGGCGATGTGGTCGACGTGGTCATCATTGGCGAACGCGTTGCCTGCGAAGAGAATATCCTCTTTCCCCGGCAGCATTGGACGGAAGAGGATGTGCTCAACCACGACGTCCATCGAGTTGCGATACATCTGCTCGTACGACGCCTCCAGCCCTCCAGTCAAGATGAACATTTTGGGGAGATACTCGTATAGCGAGTCCGCCAGCGCACCAAGGGTGAAAGATCTGTCGTTTGCCTCCTCGAGGCGAAAGTTGATCGCTATGGGCCACATGCCTGGCAAAACAGTAGTGTTTTGCGTACGCACCAGGAACTCACGCACGCGGTCGATGGCATCGTAATATTTGTCCTCGCCCGTCAGTTGCGCCAGCCGCGTGAACTCCAACGACAGACTCGCTGGGCACGCACTCGGGTCGTGCGTGCCAGCCTGCTGGCGGCCCTCGCGCGCAGCTGCAAAGTTTAGCCAGAATCCCGGCATGCGATTCGGAGTATCAAAGCCCATATACAGCATATCGCCCAGCTCCTTTGCTTTTTCTAGCAGCGCCGGCTCGCCCGAGAGATCGTACGCCGAGAGCAGCCCGCCGAGGTGGCGAATCGTCGTCTCGAACATATTAGCAGCGGTCTCGGACGTATTCGCGAAGTCGATTACGACGGCGGCGGCGGCGGCTTCGTAGAAGTCTGGAAAGAGGCCCATGATCCATAGCGTATCGAGGCTGTCGACGAGCGTGGCGGCCCAGCCGCCGAAAGTGTTCTTGCCGCCGCCCGTGACTGGCGCCAGCTCGTCCCAGAGCCAAGCTTCGCGCTTGTAGGCCGCCCACGAGCGCTCGAAAACGCGGCGCACGGCGTTGCGGCGCAAGTCATTGATCTTAGTGGCGCTGCTCGTTGATTCGGCGCGCTTGGATGGGAAGGCATGCTGGACAGTTGGGAGGCGCTGGGGCTTGCCTTGTGGGTAGCGCGTGTGCGAGGTGACGGGGAAGAACTGCTGAGCGGTGGACCAGTCGAAGCTCGAAGGGACGAACTTGATCTTTTGGCGAAGGGCGGCGAATTCAGACGACGGGCGCGGGTCGAGGAAGGGGTTGTGGCCGTGGAGGAGGAAGACGGCGATAGTAAAGGCGGACAGGATGAGGTATCGTGACAGCCGACGGCCTGCCATTGTGGTTGTAGCGGTGTCCTCACCGCTGAATTGTCTGCAAATGAGAGGAAGAGACGGAAGAAGGGAACAGGATGGCCATCTCAAGGTTCACAAAGACGAAGACCAGAGCTCGGCATAAGTGGAAGGGTGAAGCGAGACATGTGCTCGGTTGGGGCTCTTGGACTGTGATGTGATCGGATGGGAGCCCTGGAGCCCTGGAGCCCCGAAGCCCTGGAGCCCTGGAGCCCTGAAGCCCTGAAGCCCTGGAGCCAAGCAATTTTGGAACGGCGGCGGCCCACCCTCCGAGCGTACCTCAATTGCAACTGTCTAGCGCGCTCCAAAGCAGCTGACCGTCGCCACGGATAACGCAACTCGGAAAATGCATCTCTGCTTGAGGCTGGGGACGAGAGGAAGCCAACTGTTGTGTTAGTACACTGTTCATGGGAATCTGTGGTTGGCTCCAACATGTGATCTCGCTTGCAGCCAACGGTGAAGAAATACATCACGGAGCACAAATCATAACAAGCAACCTAGTACCAGTACTTACGTTTCATGCACCAAACGCACCGTGATAGTTACCCCAAAAATCAAGAGAGAAGCACGAAACTCCAAAGGTTGTGGTTATGTGGGCCAGGGGTGGATCGACACAAAGGCGGGTCTGCAGGTCCGGGCTGCCGGGGCGGGGCGGAAGGACCCGCATCCCCGACTCCCGGCTCCGATGAAAATCTTAGCGCCCGCCATGCATGCCATCCTTGCAATTGACCTCACCTCACCCGACTACCTAGGTACTTACTCAATTGCTCTTTCCCAATCTCTCATTATCAACATTTCTCCCATCACCAGTCCACCGATGCCGCGGAGCATATGCTACCCGACATCTGTGCGATCATGCGCTGCCAGTAGCCTCAAGCGCATTTGCGCCCGGCCAGGCATACTTGCCGCCTTTCGATGCCAGTCCACGTCCTCATCAACTTACCCTACTGAGGGACCGCCCAAATCAAAGCCGGTAACCCCTGATGCACGACCTAACTATGGTTCTGAGGATATCGTCACCTTATCTGCCAATCTCTGGGCGTCAATGCCGAGAGAACAAAGCTCGCCGCCTGCCAGACAGCCAGTGGCCACAGACGCAGCGCCTGCTGCCCCTCAGATTCTTCCTGCCGCGGAGGCCTCCGAATCCGAGAAGCGTCGCATCTTGGCTGGAGGAAGTGATCCACATCAGGAGAATTATGCAGCCGTTGAGAGCAAGCAGGCCACTCCACCTGCCCAGGAGCCGGCCCCGTTGAAGACCAGGGAAGCTGGGCCATCGCAACACCAAAGAGTCGGCAATGTGCAGTCGCCCGTCCCCACCGACGGACCCATTGTGTTTAGAACAACACGAGTGTCCAAATCTCCGAAAATGAGAAGATTGTTTGTGGACTCGCCAGAGACTGACGCCTTCAGCAAGCTACGGCGACCCTCTTTGCCAAGGGAAGATATCCGCAAAAATCCGCCCGAGTATGCTCAGCAAGCCCACACCAATTATACTCGACGGCCATTCAAAACTACGACTGCGTCCATACCCGATTTCTCACCGACCTGGGTGCACATGGCAAGCCTCCCCAGCAGCTGTACCAAAACGGACGTGATCCAGGCCATCGCAGCCGCTGGTCCCGTCGGCCGCGTGATGGGCATGACGTTCTCGCCGCCAGGCCCAAGGCACGCCGACCACGCCGTGGCCAGCGTCGAGTTCAACACCAGGGACGAGGCGCAGAGGCTGCTACGGCTTAGCCAGCTCGGCAGCTTCTCTGTTAACGGGTGCGTGCCATTTCTCCGCATGCAGGCCAAGGACCCCGGGTTGCCGAGCGGGCCGTTGGACGGGCCCCAGTTCAGAGGTTACCCGCCTTCACGGGTGCTGTTCATTCGAGGCAAGACACAGGATCCAATGATGCGCGAGCATGCGATACGGAAACTCCTCGTGGACCACCACGTTGATGTCGAGTCGGAGAGGGTTCAGTTCGATCACAGAGTCGAGGACTCTATGATCATGTGGTACTTTTGCTCTTGGCGGTACCAGGCAAGAAAGGCTATGTTTGTGCTGCGAGCCAACACCACTCTCGGTGTGTGGTATGGTTTAGACCCGTGTGAATTCGGATATGACGGGTTAGACGCGAGGATATTGCGCATCAAGGAAATGCAGTCAGCGGAAAGCACTAAGCGCCAGCATATCGCCGACTAGCGAGGTAGATTCTGGAAGAAATCTAGCATATATCTATTGTAAATGAAGCACAGGGGCCGTGCAGCTTCCTAGAAATTTCTGCATCCATAGAGACGACAAGTATTTGCGTCTGGTGCTGGCTATCATCTGGTTAGCAACGTCAAATGCATAATTGAATGTTAATCGGAGCGAGAGCTCAGGGGAAAGAATGTCAGCGCTATGCCGTAGTGATAGAGTCTGAGCTGCACCGTTGATGTAAAAGTATTTGAGTGAGAGATGGTCTTGGATATGCTGAGCTTCTGCCATGCACCTCTAGTGCTACGCTAGAAACTCCAATTTGAGCGTATGCGTTGAAATTATATTGGATGTCCAGAGATTTGAGAAAGTGAATCAAAAAGCCTTCGGACAAGTCCCCAATGGTAATCAGATCCTAGATGTTGTTTCAAGCCAAAATGGCACAGTACTCGAGCAAGTAGCAGACAGCACTTTACGAACATCCCTCTAGCTGTACCCAACGAAAGTCAAGGTCCAAGGCAGAGTAGTAGTACAGGTGGCGTTGAATCCATCATAGTGTGTGCAAGACAGCGGGACAGAAGTCGAGTACCTCGCAATCGCGGACTGGCAACTTGTACCATAAGCGTTATAGTAGACCATGCCGACGTTGCCTGTATCCTTATTCGAGCTACTCGTGGAACCAATGATATCGGCGCTGTAGCCGCTGTCGAAGTCGCCCGCGCCTATAGTCCATTGACGACCAGATTGGGGCTGGGCTGCTGTGAAGCTGCCGGCGCCGCTGATGTCGATTTTCATGGTGCCAAGGGGCCCGTACCCAAAAGGCTGGTAAGCGAACGCGGGCAGACCAGTGGCGCAGAAAGGAGTGTAGCCATAGATCACGCCATGGGGGATGGTGCACAGAGCAGTTGCGTCCCAGCAGACCTGAGAACCACTGGGATAGTTGGGAGTAGCACAAAGCCTTGAGCAGCTGGGCAGGTGGGCCAAGCTGAGTGAAGCTGTCTAGTAGCCGTAGTACAAATTAAGCCTATGGCGGCAAGAATCAGGGATTGACGCATGGTAAATAGATTCAAAAAGAGGAATGCAAAGATCAAAGAGAATTGCAAATGGACGTGCGCCTTGAATACAACACGGGAAGCGAATGTTGATGGAGATGCAGGACTTCAGGAGCTTGTACGATCATTCACTGGAGTACTTGTAAAATCTCAAGCAGCGATGATCATGAGCCGTGATTTGCTTATAGAATCTGTCATGTTTCCTCGAAGTCAAGGCTCAACATACCTAGTCTGTGTGGGTGTCGTTTACGTGGCTCGTGGGGCCCGCCCAGCCACCAGCGGCACCTATCTGGTACTGTGTGGTATGTGATTATCCCAATCCCCCGTTCAACTCAGAAGCGTCATGTACATTGTACCAACAGTGATTCACCGCACTCCAGTTGTCAGACATTTTGCCGGACGTAGCGGCCCATGAAGTCATGAATGCTCAGGGAGGTTACCTTTGCTACGAGTACGACTACTAAAGCTACGTTTCTGGGGAGGTGAAGGAATTAACATCTCCCGCAGTTTGTGTTCCCTGTCTCTAAAAGTACAACCAAACTGAGAGAAATACATATAATTTCTATACGCATGCCTTCATGACACTGAGATGAGACTGAACAGAACCTTTTTTTCATCTGCTATTTATTTCCTCTGGATTCAAATAGCCATCCAAGCCTGTCGTCCAACATAGCTTCCTATAGTCATGCTTGATTAAGACATTGCCTACGTACGAGCAGTCTTCTAGATCTTTATCTGCAACTTTACTCGTGGTCGGCCACCTCACAAAAGGATTAAATCCTTCTTCTCTTACATATTTTCTTCCTGAATACTTTCGAAGATCTATTTCAATCTCGGTGGGCGAGAGTCTTTCTCTAGCTGTGGACTTCTTCTCACACATCTTCATGCGGGCCCTGGGACTCCCGATTCTTGATTTCTTCAGCCACGCTGATTTGGTCTGGTATATCTACTACTCACCTGCAGCATAGACCTTCGCTCGCAGATTGTCATTTGCTCTACAACATCCGTATGACTAGGACGCCTTCCTCCTTGATATTGCTTCCCACACATTTACCGTGTTCGTAAAAGAGGTCCAAGAAATTGGTGTCATCACCAACATATCTGAGCAGCCCTACATAGTAAGAACCCGTAGTTGACAAGTCTATCTGCCTGGACACTCGAACTTTGTTGTGCTGAAACATGTTTTTGGAAAGAGCTACGAGAATGGACCACACGTGACACCGGGTGGGCTAGATACCGAATTCGGAATGGAGGACACTCGCTGTTGGTGAACAATATAGGAACGCGCTACATTCTGCGAGGAAACCTTGGTCTTCTACTCGCGGACTCTTCATGCTTCTCGACACTCAGAAGTCCAGCTTCATCTTGGTACCATTATTTGGCAACTTGGCTCGGAGCACGGCACCCGTGTCTCAGATCCACTCCGTTGTTCCATCTCTGAACGATGTTCACATACATGTACCCATTGCCCGTAACGTACAAAGGATCTGGCCACAGCATCCTCGGGTCTTGGATGAAGGTGTGTACCTGTAAATCCTTTGGGTCGTAGTAGTAGATCGCATTCTGCTCAGGCATGATCAAGTCCGCTGGGAAAGTGTATGTTTCGTACACAGTGTCGTTCGCGATACTGATAGCAACCAGCTTGGGGCCACCGGGCTGGCCGTAAACCATGTTCAGTGTACCTGCTGCGGTCTTTACTGTAGGCCGACCTGTGCCGAGCACCCAGAGTGTTTCCGGGCGCTCGGCCGTTGCAGACGTGATGTACAAAGCCTGCACGCTGATCAAGGAAGACGAGTCAGAACTTCCAAAATACATGCCGTTGATGGTTGTGTTGACGTCAGCCACCGGAAGGCTAGACTCTGCCGAGGGATAGGCCTGCTCGGCAATCTTGTTGACAGCCTCCTCAAGGGTGAAGGAGAGTCACTGCCGCCTCGTGTGTAGCACGTGAATAGGCGACCGGTGGATGAAATGGCTAGGCCTGTAGGCCATTGGCCGTAATAGTAATGGAACTCTTCGCTGTTGGTACGAACAAGGTCAGTAGGTGATTGATTCATCTTCAAGCGCGTGCAACACTTTTGTATGTCCCAACTTTGGTTTTCACAGCCCTTGAAGCCTATCTGTCACAATTTCATGCCAGACAATGACACAAAGGCAATAGGTTTGGCTTACATATCCGGACCATAAGTTCCGTTGTCTTGTCGCAGGATAGATTCAACTGCTGTGACACCTGCCAGTAGGAGGCTGATGCTTAGAAACGATGAATGCCACATCTGTACTGAAGTATAAATGAGTCCAAGGTTGTCAACTTGGATGATTGAGGCAAACAGATGATAGTGAAAATGTATGAAAAGCCTTCATACTGCATCTTCAAGGCAGTGTTATATACTTAGAACAAGCGACTGCACCGCTGGAGCACCCTCTCTGCACCCTCTCTGCAACGGTCTCGTTTGGCAAGTCAATTGCTAGATCCAGCTAGAGGTCATAGATACGTGGCTGCGCACCCCCCTTGGAACGAAGACCTGCAAGCGGCCAGTTAGGATGGCCTTCGAAAGCCGTACTTCCAGAGAAGGGCCTCCTTCTCACGACAGGTAGTATAGCAATTTGAAGTGGTTTTGTGGGCGTAACTCCGATGCTGAATTCATAGCATGATAACGAGCAGGCTAAGAACATGTGATCATGTAGCGCCGGCTTCCACCCAGAAGACTTGCTCCCTCTCGTAACTCGAGGCAATTGCACGTTTGTCTCCTGCATTTTGTCAGCTCTTTCAGAGGAGCAGCCAGGAGGCTGACAGCGTCGGCTGTGCTATGGTATAAGGCCGAGTAAGTACACCCCTGCAAAGTATTCATGGCTCATGCACTGAGGCGGGTCTGGAAGTCACTTTGTTCCGCACTTACACAGTCGTAGGCGCTGCGAGAAGTATTGATAAAGCCGCGTCTCCACCAGGTCCACAACAACCCCAACTTAGGTTACATGGTACCATGGTATCTTGCCGAGGAAAATGGAGGAAAAAGGCCACAGGAGTAAGGTCGAGTATGCCAAAGTCCAAGGTTGTATTTCCGACCCGACGACATGCCTCCATCTATTAATGAACTAGTTACGAAGGTATATTATTAGTGCCGCGGGTGTTTGTGGTCTTTTGTGTGGGACCGTAGGCTGCTGTCACGGTGCTGACTTGGCCATACGTCAAGAGAAGAGCAGTCCACACGTCGCTCAAATCACCTGGGCATGATTCGCGATGCCGACCTAGGTATTTCTTTCCGACGAAAAACACTGTGCGATTGCTACTGCAATAAATATTGTTCTAGAGAGGTGGTACAAAGCGAGGTGGGTGTGGCGACCTCGAGATGCACCTTTCATGATCGAGGCTGGACATCCTCATCACCTTCCTCGTGTCGGCGCACTTCTGATTTTCGCTTGTCCGATTGATAAGTTGTTAAATCAGCTGTTAAACGTCTATTTCTAAATTTGGAACAAAACGACTTCCGCAGATTGAAGAAATGCTCGCCAGAACCCAACCCCAATCGCCGCATCGACGCCGTTGAACAAGCTTGGAAGGAAAAAGACATTCAAAGTGTACCATCGCGGAAATTTACGTTAGCACATAGTCACGTTCAGCTACACACTGTCTTGTGCCAAAAGAACATAGCCAGCTACGTGCTACTTGCATTGAGTACTGGCAAGGGCTGGCGCTCGTCCGGTTCCTGTCAAGTCGTGCTGATTGCTACGTTCATGGTGAAGTTTTTGTTCACTGGGCCGTAAAGTGTAGACATTACATGTTCCTCTTCAGTCACAGGATTCAAGGTAGCAAGGCATCACCACCGTTATCCACAAACCTACGCCTCAAGCCCCGTCGTAACATTCGACGCCTGCCCCAGCCCGAGACAGTTCGCCATGCCATAGAAGACATCAATGGCACTGTAAACACCCCCAAATAGCTCCTGACAAGGACCCATCGCAAAAACCGGTACGTCCGTCAGTGAGTGAACGCCCTGTGCCTCATTGACGGGCAACGTCCCATTCACAACGAAGCCTTCAAGCGTTTGCAGCGGGTTGGCGTAGTAATCATCAGCCACCCCATTAAGCGTAACTGCCGGCGTGCGCGGCCGGTCCTTTGTCACACGGTAGTCCTCGCGGCGATCCGGACTGGCGCCCGATCCGCTGGCAATCACGTAGCGCGGGTCCCAGTTCACGGGGAAGTTAGGCCCGGTGTTGTAGCTCACGCCTTCGACCGCCACAGTGTACTGACTGAGCCCGGAGTTCTGGTACACGCCGACGGCGTTACGCTTCTCGCGCGTCGTCTCCTTTGACGCCATGTACTGCGTGTCGGCCGAGCCGAAGACGTCAAAACCGTGACCATGGTCTGCGGTCACTAGGACGAGCGTGTCTTTGAGCACGCCGAGCGCAGCTAGGTGGGCGACGGTCGCGCGCACGGTGTCGTCGAGCTCGAGCAGGTCGCCGAGCGCGCGGTCGTAGTCGAGGCTATGCATTTGCTTGTCGATCGAGGCCGCCTCGGACATGAGGAAGAAACCCTTGTCGCCGCCGCGTTCGTGCAGGATATCGATCGCTTTGAGGGTCATGTCCTTAAGGCCCGGGAGATCTTGCGCCGAGGCGTTGGCGCCGGTAGGATCGTTGGTGAACGTTTCGAGGACGGACGTGTACACGTTGCGGTCGAGCCAGACAGGGAGGTTGGACTTGCAGAAGACGCCAAGGGCGCGGGTGTCGTTGGCGAGCTGATCGAGGGAGGTCTTGTTGAGGGCGACGGAGAAGTCTTGGGCCGCGAATTCCGCGTAGTAGTCTTTCCCGAGGTATGACGCTGGGCCAGGGAGAAACTGCTCGGCGCCACCGCCGAAGTAAACATCCGGGCTGCCGGCGTGCGTCCACGAGTAGTTGGTGAGCCCATTTAGGGCCTGGTCGATCAGGGAGCCGTAGGTAGACCGGGAGCGAGTGTGTGCCGTGAGAGCAATGGGCGTGGCGTCAGCGAGAAAGGCAGTCGATACAGCGCCCCAGGCTGAGCCCTGAATACGCTTCAGCAGCTCAACGATAGTCTCAACCTTGGGGTCGTCAAACGCATCAGGCGAGGAATCCGCGTATACGCCCATGGCGTTCACGCTGCTCTTGTGGCCAGAGTATAGAGCGGATGCCGAATTGGCAGAGTCGGTGATGTACGAGTCGATGGAGTGTGTCATCTGGTGGCCGAGCACAGGAAACTTGTCAAGCTGCATTCGTGACTGGTACCGTCCGTTGACAGACTTGTGGCCCAACAGCCGCGCAGCTGTGATCATGTTTGTGGTCATGCCATCACCTTCACCACCAGTCAGCACAACCCGCTGCTTACCGCACTATCACCTTGGACATACCAATGAACAGAATCACATTCTTCGCCCTCTTCTCCGCCGCAACTGGTCTTACAGTCCAGCTCGCCACCGTCGTCTCGCCGCCATAGTATGACAGCGTGACCACATACTCGCCCGGCTCATATAGCGCAACGCGGCGATAGATCTTGGACGCCACGTTCACCACGCTCGGTGTGCCCGCCTCCTGCGCAAACAGGTCCTCGTACCACTCGAACATCCAACTTTCGATCTCAGGCTCGGCCTCCAGCCCGAAGAACTCGGCCACTGTCTGTGGCGCGCCACCGGTGCTATTAGTTGGGCCCGTCTTGGCGATGGTCACAATGAAGGCATCGTCTGGCACGCCGTTATTGAAAGCCTCGCTGCCGTTGACTGGGGCGTGCACTTCGAAGCGAATGTCGAATTCTTGGCCAGGCAAAAAATCTTGCTGATCCGGAGGAAGAATACAGCCAAGTGTGGGACACGTGCCTAAGCGTTGGAAGTACTGGGCTGACGCAGTCGGAATCAGAGAGGCCCCAAGGGCAAGCAGATGGTATAGTCTCGCCATTCCTTTGACAGCAGGCCGTGACTATCTGCTGGACCGAAAGGACGGAGGGGAGGAGACAGGCGAAAGACGATACTGAGGCGTGCCCATTTCTGGAGCTGCAGCATCCAGCTGACTTAGGAAGAGTGAAGATTTATATTGAGCGCAACCTACATGCATTGACTAGGACGAGAAGGGAAGGATAAATGATACATTAGGTGAATCTATGCTTGCCGTGCAAATATTTGCATACTTGGCACAGCATCTTCAGGATGACAGCCCGAGGAAGTGGGAAGCTAGTTCGCGAGAGCACTTACGTTCTCGGGAGCAACGCTTGGCTGGAGGGCACGTGGTCGATGCTGTCCTGGAGACGGAGGGCATCATTGGTAACGAATATGGGAGGAGGAAGCTGGTTCCCTGGCCCTTCATTTCCTCCCACGGCTAGACAGATCGAATAACGCGACAGCGTCGATCGAATATCTGAACGGAGATGCCGCCATACTCAACGATATCAATATGTGATTGGTATGAGCCTCAGTGCTCGTCGACAACTTGACCGGTGGAAAGAGACGAGCTGGTATGTGCTCCCCGCCATCTCAGAAAAGTCATGATAGTCAACGTGCCTGCTATTGGACAATTGATTGGTGTGGCCTTGGGCCCCGGTCCTGGAGCCAAGCAGAAACATTGCGGACAATGCGGGCAGCGTTCATTGCCAAGCGACGCCACTCTTGGCGATATTGAACGTGGACGCTGCTGTGACGACAACCTCTAACGGTACGTGATATCATCGCACAAAAGGCAGTGTCTCTGCACGACCGGACATGCAGAGCAAGGTGGCTCGACAGCTCACAGCCGCTCAGTATCATAGGAGCGTGCCAAGGAAGTCCAGAATGTTTCGTGGATGTGACTCCAGCCTCTTCTGCAGTCTCTGCATTTGAATGTGGGTATCCTGAAAGAGTTGCAGTTGTCTTTAGATCCAGTCATGGTCGTCATCATGTCATCGACCACATTAGTGAAGAAAAGGAAATATATACATGAGCTTCAAGGGCTGACAGCTGAATCACAGACTCGATCCAGACTCTTGTGATCAAGGCCACTGTGCCTCACCCTGGTCGGCCAGCTGCTTGGAATAGGTGATGTCCTGCAATGTGTAGTTGGTGAGCTTCTCCGCCAACTCCTCATCCGTGATGTCGCTGCCGTTGGAAGTCTGCCGGTCTTCCAGGCCGCGGCGCAAGACGTCGTCCGTGCTAGTGTCACAGCCCATGTACTGGAAGTAGTACTCGTGCGCGTTCCCGTCGAATCCCGAGGTGCCGGCGTTGCAGGAAGTATTGGCATAGCCTGTGCAGATGGCGATCTCGGGAACGGTGTAGTCGATATTGGTCGCCGGGCCAGCCTCGAGCCAGAATTCGGAGCTGGTGTGGAAGAAACCCAGTACAATGGGCGGCAGACGTGGCACGGGATCGTCGTAGTGGGTGGCTCTGTACTCAGCGCCCTCCTGAGCGGTCACGAATTGGGCAAAGGCGAGGTTGCCCACGCGAGGCGAGCCGACAGTATAAAGGTCACAGGGGTAACTTGAAACCGTCAGCAAGTGTCTTTACGACTGCGAAGATGCGTTACTCACCCCGCAAGTCTGAACTCTAAAGCAGCGATAGTGGCAACTGCTGCGCCAAGAGAGTGGCCTGTCGTAACGAGTGTATAGGTCGGATACTCGGCGTAGGCCGCTTTGACGTATTCCATAGCGTATGTTTCAATCTCCTGCCAGGACTCGTAGAAGCCCGTGTGGACTGCACAGCCCTCGCAATCAGGGAAGGACTCAAGAAAGAAGACGAAGTCGGCGATCCAGTTTCGCACGCCATGCGAGCCGCGGAAGGCAACAACAATCTCTTCCCGCACAGTGTCGAGTGCCACATAGCCCTCTAAATCAAAGACAGTGGTGTTTCTGTCACAGACAAGTCAGCACCTATATCTACACGGCTGCGGCTATCCGTCGATGGCAGGATGCTTCACAAACTTACGGCATGACGCCAAGGATCGTAACACCGTTCTCCATGATGTCCGGGCAACCGCCCTCACAGTTGACCAAGGAGCCTACAGCATTCTGGCTGTTGCAGTAGGCGGATGCTGCGTATTGAACATAGTACTGCATGCTGTCGTACCCCTCTGTGGAAAGAACGGCAACGTCTGTGTGAAACGACCCAGTCAGACGATTCCAAGCTCGAAGAAAACTCATAACACTGCTTACCATCACGAGTTCCAAGGAGTGGTGACGCTTCCACCAGGGCCGAGCCTAAGACCAACGCATTTGCGAAGAACCTCATCTTGACCAGTGATCTGAAGAAGCCGAAGAGCAGGAGGGCGACGACGGCCAGAGACTTGCGGGCTCAACGGGAGGGGAAGCTGCTCAAGACACCACGAAGCCTAGGGAGACGAGACTGCCCTCGCACCGCAGGGGCAGATAGTACATCTTATATCACGCGGGCGCGCTGTACGCATCTTTGTTGGGAAACAATGAAAAGGTTGCATCAGCGTGGACCCACTTTCGCCAGATGGATACTGGTAAGTGAGGCCCCCACGATCCACCATTTCGCCAGAAACTTGACTCAAAGACGAGGGTGCCGTCGGGAGATGCCATCAACGGCCGGATAAAGGTGAGGATGAGGGGGCCGGAGGTGGATGCAGCCCGGGCCTGTACTACCGATGGTGGTTCATCCCGAAGACGACTAGGAGATGGTCCACTTCCCCAGTTGTAGCCTCGTGCCGAATGCTTCTCCGGTCTAGGGAGTCCAATCTTGTTGATGGATGGCTCAAGCTCAGTCGTCAGCCCAGTGTCTACCATAAGCATGGCAGAGTCCAGACACCTGTGAACGGCACGCTAGCCGTGACAAGGTGAGACAATATCATTTCTCTTGACCGCCAGCGGCGTCGGGAGATTGAGAGTGGGTGGCCCTTTCGCAGGCATCACGTTGTGAGATGCTTGCCTGCCATGCTCGGGGCAGACTCCCGATAAAGTATCTTGCTCGGCATCACGGCCTACTTGAGATTTCTTGTGCGCAGGCTTGCCGCCTTGTCGCCGGGCTGATAGCATAAGAAGAAGAACCAAACGATAGTTGCTGCCTTGAACCTTTTCCGCCAGCAACGCATGGTATGGAAGCTTCAATCAAGAAGCATTTGGTGGTGGAGTAGGACGCCACCAAATGATCTTGTGTGCTTGTCCCTCTTGGCAACGTGCGTTGGGGGGGCCGCGTGCTTTGATGACACGGGGTTGTGTTGCATCGCGGCGAGATACTCGTCGGGTCCCAGAATAATATCGGGGACAGATGGACAGGTGGTCATCAAATTCACTACCCTCTACGTCTGTGTGAGCAGGTCCAGAGGCAGATAGGCGTATACAGTAGTGAGCCTGTGAGCGAGCAGTCGGGTCACTGTCCAGCGGAGCGCAGGAAGCGATCGCTCACGTTGTAGACGGCAGACCCGCGCAAGATTGAGATGCATACTTATCTCGGCAATGAATTTCCCCAGCCAACAGAACAAACCGCCCTATTGCGGTAGGCCTCCGAGTATCCACTCTGGTCCCGCTCGAGGTCACAGTGTCCACCCCACCGTCTGGCGCGTGTTTGCTGTGCGACAGAAGAAGGGATCTTCGACGAGACTGACAAAACCAACGATGGGACTGCTCGCATGCAAGTCGTCGTGGCGGCGGCACCATGCCACCACCACCACACTCGCGGTAGTACTATGCAGCAGATCGAACAGCTTACCATCAATGCACCAACGGTCGTCCCGTATGCGCCATCACGTGGACTGCATCCGGGCCGACGTGGGCCAAGACCTGTTGCTAGTGCTCGCGCGTAGTTCAGGCTAATTAGTGTATTCGCGTGGTGCAACCACCACAGCGGCACTGCTAAGGCGTTCTATATGTGGCAGTTGTCTCGATGCGGCAGGTAAGTGGTGCAAAGTGTGGTTCGCGGGGTGGGGGGCACATGTACATCCACACGCACATGCACATGCACATGCAGGTAGGTGCTCAGGTGCTGCTTGCTGTGCAAGGCGATCGTCCTCTGCTGGAGTCTGTGCCGGCACGAGGCCAATGCCAAGTCCTCCGCTTCACTCGCTTTCTTTCATGGCTGGCGTCTGCGTTCTGCTTTCCGGATTCGACCTCTAGACGGCCTAGAGTCTTTAGACCACTTCGTACATTGTTGGGGCTTGCTCAAGCAAATCCTGTCCTCCAATCTCCAGAACGGGCTTTCCGCCGAGGAGTCGTCGTGGGCCCACAGCGATTCCGAGAACCGAACAACCAGCGCCACAACCATTGGGCATGGCGGTCTGGCAAAAGGCAATAGGCAAAAGAATGCAAAACAGCGTCTCCACTACCCGGCAGTTGAACCGTTGTTGTTCGCTTCTTCGAAGCCCGAACGCCTTCCGGGAGACAACACACCGCGCGGCATGTCTCCTCTTCCGGAAGTCCAATAATGCTCTCGGCCCTCTGCCAAGGTTGCAGTCCAGCATTGCCGGCCATCGCATAGCTTGCGAACATTCATGCCCGCCGTCGCGATCCCGACCAACACCACCAGACGGCAACTCGCCCGAGAGATAATAGCATGCTAGGTCCTGGACTTGAAGTCGCTGATATTGGTGACAAGAATGCAAGATAAACATCAAAGTTTGGAGCAAATCTCCAGCCCGGAGCACCCGGAGCACAAGAAGCACATGGTCGAGGTTGATCTCCTTCTTCCCTGTCCTGTCAAAATTGCTCCGGCTGGGCGCGCGGGCCCGGCACGAACACGAATCTTGATCTCAACGCCCGGGCGGGTACTCTTGTCACCTGGTCTACGGTGAACTGTTCACCTCATCTTCTGTTTGCGGCCAGCTTTGCGACTGCAACTTCGCCGTTGTGGCTCGCTTCCTTCCAGTCCCAGGTGCCTCCTCGAGGCGCTGATGACCATCACCAGGGGAACCTGTCTGCCTGTCGACAATCGTGGCAGATCTCCAGAGCATCCCGGCTGCAGTGGTTGAGAACATCGAGCCCAACTCGGAAGACGGAGTGTCAATTCTGGTTTAGCTCCAGCTGCCAACCATCGCGCCGGTACCAGCGTCAACGGTGAGGCTTGGAACTAGTTGACGCATAGTACCTGCGCTGGCTGGACTGCCGTTGCGACTCGCTCACAGTAGGCGGTACAGCATGGAGAAAGCATGCAAGAGATTCACACCTCAGCTCATCAATGTTCCACGGCAGCACGGCTGACCTCGTGCGGCACTCCAATCCTGCCATGCTTCACGCAGCGAGTTACTTTGTCCCCGGCTCGGGTATTTCAAGCTGACGTTCCTGACGTTCCTGTCGCACAAGCCTAGCTTGGTCAGTCTATCGATTTTCATTTTATTCGATTCATGCAAGGTCGCCTTGCCCTGCAGCCATGCTAGCCCATGTTGCAGCAACTTGCACCTGTGGGACACTCAGCCCACCGCTATTCTTCTGGGTAGCACAGCAGACTTGTCGATCTGGAGGAACCCCCGCGAGTACGTCGTTGTGTTCTGGCTTCACCAACTTCCATGCTAGCCGCCTTACTACCTAGGTGACATGTGACACCCTGCCGAACTTTGAAGCCCTTGACTGTTTCTTCTTGGGTTTTTTTCACACGATCTCAATAGGCTTCGCTGTGTGGTACACCATATGAGTGCTGCTCCACCATATGAGGCCTTGTCCATACGTGCTGTTGTCACCAGGTTCCTCGAGCTTGGTTCCCCTGACCGTTTGTGGATACGCACGTCTCCCGACAATGTGATAGTTCGGGAGCCCAGCCGGAAACCTTAGCTTCTTCGGGGCCCGGTCGCGATCCCCCACGCTGTCAAGGGACTATAAAGCAAATGGTTTCGGCCGAATCAGTGGAAAGAGCCGTCGAGAACGCGCCTGCCCTCGCGTCCGCAGAAGCCGTGTCACGCACTCCCTTTCCCACAGGCTGCCTGTCTCTTGGATGTGTCAGCCTGTGAGTTGAGGCACCTAGATAGTCTGTCCTCGTCATATCTCAGCTTGAACACCTACTCGACCCCTATGGCGACGACCAGAGGCACGCTGCTGGCGAGCAGTTTGCTCATCACAGCAGCGCTAGCAGACTCGCTTCCAGATGGATTCTCCGCGCCGTCCTACTATCCGGCACCCTATACAGGATGGGATCCTGACTGGACCGAGAGCGTGCAAAAGGCGAAGGCCTTGGTCGACACCATGACGTTGGCGGAGAAGGCCAATATCACAGCTGGAACGGGTATCTTCATGGAGTGAGTACTCCGTTCGCCTCGCGGATGAAGCATCATCGACTAATAGGCTACAGTCGCTGTGTTGGTATGACGGGCAGCGCCTCGCGTGTGGGCTTCCCACAGCTCTGCATCCAGGACTCGGCCCTCGGCGTACGATACACCGACAACAACACGGCGTTTCCAGCAGGCATCACCGTCGGCGCGACATGGGACAAGACGCTGATGTACGAGCGCGGCGTGGCGCTCGGCGAGGAGTTCCGCGGCAAGGGCGCCAACGTCTACCTGGGCCCTACGGTCGGGCCCATGGGCCGGAAGCCGCGTGATGGCCGGGCGTGGGAGGGCTTCGGCGCGGATCCGGTGTTGCAGGCATACGGCGCGAAGTATACCATTCAGGGGTGAGTCTTGACTGATTTGGTGTTCGGCGTCGTTGAGCTGTGTGCGTCTTGAAGAGACTGCGAATGCTGACTATGATGTGCTCCGTTAGTGTCCAAGAGCAAGGCGTCATGGCCACTATCAAGCATTTCATCGGAAATGAGCAAGAAATGTGGCGGCAATACAATGTAATCCAGCCGGCATACAGCGCGAATATCGGTATGCAGTCCTCGGTCCTCATTCTCGGCTCTGTGGCTAATCGACGTTTCTGACAGATGACCGGACAATGCACGAGCTGTATCTCTGGCCCTTTGCGGAGGGCGTGCACGAGGGAGTTACCTCGGTCATGTCCGCCTACAACGCCGTGAACGGCTCCCAGTGCGCCCAGAACAGCTACATGATCAACAACCTGTTGAAAGACGAGCTTGGTTTCCAAGGCTTTCTTATGAGTGATTGGTTGGCCCAAATGTCAGGCGTCGACTCGGCCGTGGCTGGCCTTGACATGGGCATGCCGGGAGACACCATTATTCCTCTCCTGGGGTACTCGTACTGGATGTATGAGATGACGAGATCCGTCTTGAACGGCTCCACACCCGTGGACAGGCTGGACGACGCAGCCACCAGAATCGTCGCGGCTTGGTACAAGATGGGCCAGGACAGCAACTACCCTGATCCCAACTTCTCCTCCTATGTCACAACAGAAAAAGGCGTCCTGCACCCAGGCGCCCTCATCAGCCCTATCGGCGTCGTCAACGAGTTTGTCGACGTTCGTGCTGACCACGCCACCGTTGCTCTCCAGGTGGCCCAGGACGCCATCACCATGCTGAAGAATGATGCCGACCTGCTTCCGCTCTCCGCTGAGTCCAATCTGTTTCTCTTCGGGACCGGCCAACAGGTCAATCCAAACGGCGCCAACGCTTGCGTCGACCGGTCGTGCAACACCGGGACGCTGGGCATGGGCTGGGGCAGCGGTACGGCCAACTATGCGACATTCGACGACCCGCTGACGGCCATCACGGCCAACGCCGCGAACGTCACGGCGTTCTACACCGACGATTTCCCTAATGACAAAACGCTTGGCACCATTAGCGAGGATGACGTTGCGATCGTGTTCATCTCGTCCGACTCGGGTGAGAATCAGTACACCGTGGAGGGCAATGCCGGTGACCGCTCGAACACTGGTCTCGAAGCATACTTCAATGGCGATCAGTTGGTTCAAGACGCCGCTGCTAAATTCAGCAACGTGGTCGTTGTGGTCCACACCGTGGGTCCTATCCTTGTTGAGCCGTGGTACGACCTTGCGTCCGTCAAGTCCATCGTCTTCGCACATTTGCCTGGCCAGGAGGCCGGGACGTCCTTGACCAACGTGCTGTTCGGTGATGTGTCTCCGAGTGGACACTTGCCATACTCCATTACTACAGCGGAGGATGACTACCCAGACAGTGTCAGCTTGACTGGCTTCGGTTTCGGACAGATCCAAGATACCTATACCGAGGGCCTGTGAGTCTTCTCCCCCAAAATGCTCATGCGAGAAAATACTGACCATCCCAGGTACATCGACTATCGCTACCTGAACAAAGTCGGCACTAAGCCACGATACGCCTTCGGTCACGGCCTTTCCTACACCAACTTCACCTTCACCAACGCCACCATTAGCAAAGTCACCCAGCTCACCAGCCTTCCCGCCACACGCACAGCCAAAACTGGCAGCCCCGCCTACAACACCACCATCCCATCCGCCTCCGAAGCCTACAAGCCAGCCGACTACGACGCTTTCTACATCCAGCGCTACATTTACCCCTGGCTCTCCAACGACGATGCAAACAACGCAGCCGCGACCGGCGCCGCCGTCGCCGCCGGCACCAAAGACGGGTACGACTACCCCGAAGGGTACAGCACGACGCAAACTGCCGGCCCAGCAGCTGGCGGCGCCCAGGGCGGCAACCCCGCGCTGTGGGACACGGCGTACACCATCAGCGTCGTGGTGACCAATACGGGCACGCGCGGCTTCGCCGGCAAGGCCGTCGCGCAAGCGTACGTGCAATTCCCAGACGACAGCGGGTACGACACGCCCATTGTGCAGTTGCGCGACTTCGCGAAGACGGATACGCTGGCCGTGGGCGAGAGCCAGACGGTGACGGTGTCGTTTACGCGGAAAGACGTGAGTGTGTGGGATGTTGTCGAGCAGAACTGGGTTGTGCCGGTCGTCGATGGCGGGTACAAGTTCTGGATCGGGAGTGCGAGTGATGCGCTGTTTTTGGCGTGTGGTGCCGATACGTTGGTGTGTCAGGAGGGGCTTACGGCGCCTGTGTAGGGTGCAGGGGAGGATGAGCAGGGTAATACTCTTCTTGTGTATATATTATTGTGGTATTGGCTGTTCTTGATGCCTACCACACGTAATCCTTCGACCTGATGCTTTCGTCTTGTCGCAATTAATTCTTAAACCATTTGCGAACCTTGAATTTTCCATTGTGTCGAGAATTACCGCGTTACTCGCAACGAAGCTCGCTTGGAGATCAGGCCCTGTGGGTCTCGAAGTGTTTCCCCCTGTGGTCCTTTTGGAGTCTGATGTTGCTCTGAAGTGTGCAGACTCGCACGTCAAGACATAGTGCCGCAGTCGTATCAACACGTCTTGTCAAAAGTTATACAGCCAGGGCGGTGGCTGAGAGGTCAGAACTTTGTTATTGGTGACAGATTTGTACATGCAGTCCCCTGCTGCTACGTTGTATTTCCCACGATGCACTGCTGTGAGCACATCCAGCTGTTTAGACGACGGACGAGCTTCTCGACACCCTACTTGCTTAGCATGGCAACAGCCTTCCAGACTATCCAGCAGCGCCCTCCGACGACCTGCAGGCCTCCCGTCCTAGACAGTCGTCTGCCTTCTCCCCACCGCGCCGCCTGTCTTCAGCAGCAGGCGCACCTCACGCAGCGCCCAACCGCTTCCGACCCTTGGCCTTCCTCCTCGCAATGGTATTGCGCCCATCCTTCGTCTTCATGCGCGTCAAGAAACCCACGCGCCTGTTGCGAATCAGCCGCGAGGGCCGGTTCATGTTTTGGTAGCGCCGCGGCCCGCAGCGGATCTGGCTCTGGAGCAGCGCCGGGTGCGCGGATATTGAGGACGTCGGTACGAGATCTGCTGTGGCGCCGGTGGTGGTGGTGGGCTGCTCGGGAAGGGAGAGGAGGCTGCACCAGGTTGTGGGCCGGCGCGCGAAGATGCTTGCGGGCATGGATGTGCTGGGGCGGAGGGATGGGAGGGAGGAGAAGGATCTGCTGGTTGGTAGTTGGCTGTGAGCATTGGTTCCGGCAAGATATAGGTGCTAGGATGGAGCGCACCTTGTGAAGCCAGTCTGCGGTTGTCTTGCGACGTTGCGGACGGCGGTCCGGAGCGCGCACGGCGCGGAGAAGAGGCGCGACATGGCCGCTGGTGTTTGCCGTTTGGGCCCGTGCAGCCCGAGACTTGTGAAGAGGATGGTCGACGGATGAAGAATCGAACTCGTTCGGGACGGTGAGAGCTCCTGGGTGTCGTGTAGCGAGGGGTGGCCTGCTGATATTGTCCGTTGTGTTGGCGATTGGAAGATTCAGGCCGACTTTGGACATGAGCTTTCGCCAACTAGTTCGCAAGTAAGGGTTAGGGTAAGAAAGTCCCACACCCTCTAGTCAGATATCTGTTAACCATTTCGTAGGTATTGCATGTGATCAGTCGCGCAAAATTGAATGTTTAGTACATCATTTTGGTGTATCCTCCTCCTAGATCTCAGATTTCCTTGCATTCTCGTCCAATCTTACGTAAAATGGTCATTCGTGTAAGCATGAAGCAATGACTTGAAGTCACTCGGCAAGATTGTTTTGGAAAGCTTAGTCTGAAGGCAACCCAACCATATTCACCCATCATAGTGCAACCATGGCGCCGAGTCTGCATTTCCTTAATGCATCTATTTGGTAACTCTATATAAATAAGCATCCAGCCCCATCAACTGTAGTAATGCCCACCTTACAGCTCATCCCTTCCTGACGCCTTCGCAACACCATCCTTCTCCTTCTCATCGACGGACACCTTTTCAGTCGACTTCCAGTCCAGCGCCTTGAGCCTCTCGGACAAAATGGGGTGAGAAAAGTGATAGCTAGCAAACATCGGGTCGGCATCCATGGTGCTGAGATTCTGCACCTGGAGTTTGATCAAGGATTTAGCAAGATCCGCAGAGTATCCTAGCCGCTGCGCGAAAGCATCGGCCTCAAACTCGTACTTGCGGCTGAGAATGTTCATGCCAAGCTTGATCAGTACGTCCATGGGTGCGAGGACATCGGAGAACAAGATGAATCCAATGATGATGGGCCGAACAGTCGTGAAGCCAAAGTCTGCGTACAGAGACTGGTTGTTGATGAAGACTGAGAAGAGCGAGAAGATGTAGAAGAAGTGGAACTGCGTCGATCAGCAAATAGTGACTTAAAGTTACAGACTGAAGTGAGTACATACCTGAGAGATACCAAAGAGGCGCGTGGTGTGGCCGAGGCTCCAGTGGCCGAGCTCGTGGGCCAAGACAGCAGTCACCTCCTGTGTGTCGCTCTTCTCGATCAGGGTATCATAAATAACGATGTGCTTCTTCCAGGGCATGCCGAAAAAATAGGCATTACTGTGCGCGCTCCGCTTGCTGCCATCAATGACGAAAAGCTCGGTGAGAGGGAACTTCAGCTTGGCAGCCAGTGCTTCCACCTGAGACTTCAAGGTACCGGGTTCTAGAGGGGTGAGCTTGTTGAACATGGGTGTGATAACAATCGGCCAGATGGTAATCATGAAGACCTGGAGACCAGCACCGAACAACCATAGGTAGTAGAAGAAGCCCTTTCCGGTCTTCTGAATGATTGCGAGGAAGGCGGCCAGAATGGGAGGAGTCAAGGCGACAGTCAACCCGAGTGACTTGATCTTGTCCGAGATGTACAGCTGGGGCGTCTGCTTGTTGAAGCCGAACTTTTCCTCCAAGACGAACGTATGGTAGACAGAGGCCGGCGTGGACAGGATCTGGTGGATGACCGTGAAAGCCAAGACGAAGGCAATCGACTGGGAAATTTCACCTGTGAATCGAGTAGGGGCATATTTGAGGAGCAGGTTGCCACTCCATGACCAGAGCTTGGGAAGAACGTCGAACTGGATGAAGAGAATATTCTGGATTTGACCGTAGAGACCGTTGACGAATTCGAACTTGGCTTTGGCGCGACCGTAAGCCTGACTCTTGTCGTAGACTTCCTGAGAGACTTCTTGCTGCAGAACTTGGGGAGGCTTGGTCTTTTTCAAGACTTGATACTGGCGGAGAGAGAGGAATCCTTCGAAGAGATATTGGGCGACCGAGAAACCGATAATGAGCTTCTTCCAAGGGAAGAGAGGCCGGTCGAGGAAGCTGGCGAGGCGCTGCAAGACGTAATTGTTAGCTGTTGGCATAAGTAGATCAAGGGCAGGGCGGCGTACTTGTAAAAAATCCATCGCCAATGACTATGCGAGCAGGTCGCAGTCGCCAAAAGAATGAATGGAATTGTGAATTGGGCACGTAGTGCCAAAAGGTGGAGTGTTTGAGGAAGAAGCACTTGGGAGCCGGTCCTGAAGTCTAACGAAGGACAAGGTGTTCCTCCTGCTAGCTGACGGCAGGCAGGGCCCCGGGGGTGGGCCAAGGTTCCGAGACCCTGCGTCTCACAGCCCGCGCTTTGACTTGATTGGGCCGTTTCAGGAAAGCGGGTCAATTGTCTAAGTGATTGTCACCCTTCACTTCATCAGGACTTTTGTCCTCGAAGGGAAAAGCCTTTTTGGCTATTAGTCTTGCGAATTTTGGTATTGCAAAGGATGGGAAGCGAAGTTGTTTCCTTCCATCTTAGCCTCCACTACAGGAAAGTAATGCCCAGGTCTCGCATGTGAGGTTAGGGAGGGAGTAGCTGTCCACAGGGCAAACACCCAACTCATTTGCAGCTTCAATCCTGGGTACACGAACAAAGAGAATAAAAAGACGAGGAGTCGCTAGGATATCGGTAAAAGTCTCTCCGTTCGTTCGGCAAAGCCACTTGCATGTTCTTCCATCGAAAACAATGAATACACGCGCCCAACACTGGCACTCTAGTTGGCCCTTCTTGGGATCCGTAGGTTTGCATTTATGCGCTCCAGGAGCTGCTCTCTGGTATCACTATCCTGTGGATGCAGGTTACGCTGTGGAATGGTCAGTCAAGTCGGTCACTACCTGTCACGGTAACACTAGGGCAACACTTACAGCAGCAAGCCATCGCCTCATCTCCTCCCGCGTCCATTCTTCAGGTTTGCCTTTTGGGTCATCCCCGGATGGGAATATGTCTCCACCCCAAATACCGTACAGTCCGACGGCTGTCACCAGGCCACCGAATGCTAGTCTACATTGTCAGACACCCATTCCGAAAAATTGGTGACCGTGATCGACGGGACATTGATGGCGAACGTACCCAGGAACAGGTTCTATTTGGTTCAGATCAGCACATGGACTCACACCTGGGAGCAGCGGACCCAAGAGTGTACTAACCTTGGACCTCATGGCATTGTCAAGAGGTGTCATGTTGAATATCGCTTCTGAGATGTGAATAAGGTGCTGTTCGTCGTCTTTTCGGGTACAATGTCTGTGTGAGATGTTGCCACACAATGAGGCGTTCTTGAGGACAAAGTCTTTGGTAGGAGCTCGAGTAAAGGACAGATAGGTCTTATAGAGGCAACCAGTATACCTGCCCCTGCTCCAGGGATATGCAGATAATATGGAGCAACTTTATCATGAGTAGTTGATTAAATGCGTGACGAAACTGGCTGGCTTGAAGGTGACGTCTCCGGTTGCAGACGTGGGACGGAGGCCAACCCAACTCAGCCACATCTGCAAGTTTAACAGCCACACAAAAGGTGGGGCTGCTGCTGCGCTTGACGGACATCCTGGTCCGCATGTGTTGCGGGAAAGCAGTCGGGCTAACCCATCCCTGGCAGGCAGGAGACACTCCCACAAAAAATCCCGTCGGCCACCCAAATTTCAGCTCCACCGCAACTGTTTGACGACGACGACAACACCTACCAATTCGCCTCAATCCTCCCAGTCACATACCCAAATACCGTCGAAATGGCCCAGGAAGTTAGCGACATCAAGCAGGTACGGGATGTCACCTTTGTGAAAATTGCCCACCGCGCGAATTGACTGACAATTCCCACGACAGTTCATCGAGATCTGCCGCCGGAAGGATGCCTCCTGTACGTTTACTTGACACCGACAACCGGCCCACCACGATGAGCCCAGGAGGATTTGTCGATCTAATGCAGTCTGAATCACAGCCGCCCGGATCAAGAAGAACAAGAAGACCTCTTTGATCAAGTTCAAGGTCCGATGCTCGAAGCACCTCTACACCTTGGCCCTCAAGGACGCCGAGAAGGCCGAGAAGCTCAAGCAGTCTCTCCCTCCAAGTACGCGCTCTCCCTCAGCTACGACCTCCGACTCGTACAACACCTAGCTAACCAATGTCAACCTGAAAAGGCCTGCAGATCAAGGAGGTGACCAGGCGCGAGCGCAAGCCCAAGTCCGCATAAATTTCGACACCGGGGCATTTGGTTTTTGACGACGGTAGACGCGTGCGAGACAGTGGAGGAAGGATAACTTGATGGCATCGCTGTGAAAGGCTTAACACCATCGTCTATGTATGGACAACGGGAATTTCATCACTGGGGCGTCTAAGGAGACCTTGCAATTGAAGCTCACGCAGCCAACAAAAGAGCTGCTTCAAACTCAAACCATCCGTCGAGACCACAATCAAAAGAAGAGTGATATGGTACATGTGAAGGAAGATGACTACAGGGATAGGACCGAAACTACAGAAGCGATGAACGACCGCGGTCGATGATAGCAAACGACGACAGGGACGAACCACGACTCGACGAAGTCCACTCGCTCCCGATACTCGGCCAAAGACCCCTTTTTAACCAAACCCGAGTGTTTTCGAACACATGGCGACCCAGCACATGCCCACTACCCGAGTCCGCGCTGCCCACCTGGGCTTCGACGTCGATCTACTACGTCCTCGTAGGCACTACGCATTAAGCTTTCAGGCGTTCCATCGCCATGCTGAGCTAAGATGGATTGATTGGAAGGAGGATTCGGGCAACATTTGCGGTCCATTGTTCATGAGCATGCGTGTCCTTACGACTCGCGGTGATGAGCAGGACGGCTGAGTGCTGCATTCACTGGAGTAGTGAGCTGTCATCTATCTTCGGAGTCGAGATCCGGGTGGAATCTCTCCAGATATGGACAGCTTCGTTGCGGTCTTGGAAATCTGCTTGAGAGTCTCCCAAGCAGGGGGGCAATTGGCGTTCATAACTGCTGTTGCAGAAGATCTACCGGGCGGGTCTGGTGATGGTCTGTGGCTTACTCAATTGAACCGCGAGTGCACAGTGCCGTGACGCTCAAGTGAGCAAAGACTACACTACACTGTGCTGGTCGCATCTACTGACGCCTTTGGAAGCGATTGAGTTGTTCTATGAAGTTGCCAAGGCGATTCTGTCAAGCTTGATCTGAATCGACCAGCAGCCAGTGGAGGTTTGATATATTCGGTCCCCCCATACATGCCACCCTTTTCAACAGAGCGCACACTATGATTACAACCCGCGGCAGGAATGCGGCCTGGCATGTGTCAATTGAATGGTCAGTGAGACGCAATGTTGCACCAGAAGCTTGTGAGTGCCTTACATCTGAATTAGTTGCGGGGCCAAAGTCGTGGGATTACACGCGTTGCAGGTGTGTCACTCGACATTACTGGTATCGGCGGCACCGCTCTTCTGCATCGTGTTCGAGTCGCCCGCAGCGTTGCGCCTACGGTCCACAACATGACGCACTGACGGTCACATCCTTCATAACTTATGATTGATTTGTGCATCCAGACGTGGCCAAATCCTTTATAGATCATGAGCATTTCCGAGAACCCGGAGCTTGCTCTAGCCGGCCTTCACCCAAAGAGTTCACAATGAGTGATGACAGCCTGTCTGGCTAAGCGATGCGTTTACGATAGCGCTACTGAGAGTATAACTCAACTTTCTCGCTTCCACGCTGCTTATTTAGACCATCAGCTTCCTTGGAACTCTTCCTACATTACCACGAATAGGACGTGGAGCTACTAATTCACCACCAATCAGCCACCGCACTCACTAGCTACCACACCCACCACAACAACGAAATCTCCACCTAATCCAATTTGTAACAAGTTCACGCATCGGACGGCACTTTGCTCAAGGCAAGCAGGGGATGCGTGTGTCGTTGGATTCTATCCACAATTCAGAGCTCGTGCCGTAGAAACCGGCTCTTGTCCATGACCTGCCGCATGAGGACACGCGAAGAGCAGGGCTTACCTGTCGATCCGATTGGGGGCAATCAATGCACAATTTTGCATCTCCACGATCCTTATTCCAAGTCCTGATGATATACTGATGACTCTTGAGCATAACTACCTAGATTCATTGGAGGAACGCAATTTGTGTTCACGGAGCAGCGATGGGTGATATACCGCAATGGGCAGCTTGCTGCCGAATACCCACCAGCACCTACGCGGCCTCTGGAATGCATTGCGATGTCAGGATAGCATGTCGCGACCACAAACGATACTTCTGCGCAAGACCTTGAGGGGCTTGAGTATATAAAGTCGGCCGAAGATGCTAAGACGCCAAGACGGAAGGCTTGCTTTGGCTGCACACGCACCGCTCCGTCCACTCTGTCAAAATGTTCTCCTTCCGGTCCTCTTTGCTCGTAGCGAATCTTGCAGCCTCCGTCTTGGCGGCTCCTGCGCCCGCTCCCACTCCCGGGCCCGATCTGGCCTTGGCCAAGGGCAAGCGCGCTACTAGCTGTACCTTTTCGGGGTCCAATGGCTACTCGCTCGCCAGTGTCTCGCAGAAGAGCTGTGCGACTATAGTCTTGTCCGCCTTGAGCGTACCCTCTGGGGTGACGCTGAACCTATCTGATCTCGAGGATGACACCGCCGTGAGTGGATTTGCTGCTGCTGCTGCTGCTTCCATTGCTGCTCGTCCTACCTCACCAGAATGCATACTCAGCTAACCCACGCCCTAGGTCGTTTTCGAAGGTGAGACCTCCTGGGCCTATGCTGAATGGGACGGGCCTCTACTACAGATCGAAGGCACCGGGATCAAGATCTCTGGTGCCTCAGGTGCCTACCTTAACGGCAACGGAGCAGATTACTGGGACGGCGAGGGAGGTTCTGGAGGCGTGACGAAGCCCAAGTTCTTCTACGCCCATGATCTTACAGATTCTACCATTACAAATCTGTACATCCAGAACACGCCTGTGCAAGCTGTCTCTATCAACAATGCGGACGGGTTGACTATTACGGACATGACCATCAACAACGAGGCTGGTGATTCTCTCGGCAAGAACACTGATGGATTTGATATCGGTTCTAGCACGAACGTGGTCATCACTGGTGCAAATGTGTACAATCAGGACGACTGCGTTGCGATCAACTCAGGCACGGATATCACGTTTGAGAACTCGGTCTGCTCAGGGGGCCACGGACTTTCAGTGGGATCAGGTGAGCAGGTGAGGTGGCGAATGCCACCAACTCAGCTTCCCGAGGAATGCAATTTGGCTGACCATTTTAGTTGGTGGGAGGGACGACAACACGGTCGAGACGGTCACATTCTACAACAACGAGGTGAAGAACTCGGTGAATGGTATGTCTTGATTTCCCATTCCCTAGCTACCTTACCTTGAGCTAATTCATTCCCAGGAATCCGCATCAAGACTATCGAGGGTGATACAGGTACCGTCAAGGGCGTCACCTACAACGAGATCGCGCTATCCGACATATCCAAGTACGGCATCCTGATCGAGCAGAATTACGACGGTGGGGACCTTGACGGCGGCACACCCAGCTCGGGCGTGCCCATTACGGACCTTGTGATCGAGAACATCTCGGGCGACGATGCTGTCTCGAGCTCTGGCTACAATGTCGTGATCGAATGCGGTTCGAGCGGATGCTCGGATTGGACGTGGTCGGATGTCACTGTGTCAGGAGGCAAGACGTACAGTTGCTTGAATGTTCCCAGTGGGGCTTCTTGTTAGCATAATGTCACGGCCCACCGTTCACAGAAGTCACGGGAAGGGGGCGGGGGGCAAATCATACAGATCAAGAGTTGATATGACTGGCGAAGCAGCTTTCACATGTTTGCTTCCCCATTGATTGGAAGGGATGTCTTCTTTTGGATAGGCCTGGAGGTACACACTTAGTTGTAAATGATGACGAATGATGAACCATATATTGCACGTCAAGAACCAACAAGAAGCCCACCTATTTGTGGTGCGAGCATGGGATGTACTCTTTGTCCAAGTAGTAACATTGTTGCCAGGACCAAGAGCGTATGCAGTGTATAAGCACCTACCTCTGCAAGGCAGCACAGCCCATGCTCATGTGCTGGGGGCCCATTATATTGGCTTTGGGTGATCAAATCTTCTCGAGGCATCTTCACAAGACAGATCCTGTTCTCATCTACCAACTTGAACTACCACAGGGACTTTGTATGCCTAAATCAGCCCAGGGAATCCCAAGACCACCCCTGGGATAGACTTGCAAGACCTATGTTGCAAGCCCTTCGGGATCAGCTTGTGGCGAAAATACGTGGAAAGACTGTAATCGAAGGTGAAGGAAAAGCGAATTTGAATTATCTGTAGTAATGAAATGGATTGTGGATTGAGTTGAGTCTAGGGCAGGTATCTATGGGTCCATGAGGTAGGCAGAGGTTATCTAGGGTAGTGCGGGAGTTCGGGCCAAAATCCCAAATACTTCTTTCTTAGTATCCATGTAAGATAAGTTTAGCTGAATCATAAAGCCTAGGTTGTAGAGGCCCACTTGCTATAGCTGTTATAAGGAGGGAAGGAAGCCTGAGGTCCAGGTCCAAGATAACAAACTCTAGCCAAATTAACCCCTGGGTGGGTGCAATGCACCTTACATATACTATCAGCACGTGCACTAAAGGATACTAGAACGGCGCAAGTACCAAGGCAAACCAGGAAAAGAAAATGACCAAACTATTACCCCATTATCAGTATTATATCCTTAGATTTGTATTCGAATCTCTACTGCCTCTACATTCTACAACTTCCTCAGTCCACAATGGGGAGAAGATTGGTAGCTATACAAACAGGTGCGTAAATGCTGCGTGGAAAACGTGTTCATGATTAGGCGTGCCTACAAATTATCAGCCCAAATCTCGCGCCATCTCGGGGGCAATAACCATGAGCCCCAGATGCAAATGCAGTGCCTGTAATTCAGGATCAGCAAGAAGCATATTTTTGGCTCCCACAACTTGCAGTGGGACTGATAGGATGCACCTCAAGTAGTGGCATCGACAATCAGGAGCAGTGAAGAAGCTAGTGCAACCTTCACACCCACTTTGCTGCAGGGCCCTATCTAAGCAATGAACTGCCCTTGAACCAATCCAAGTGAGGGGTTGAACAGAAGATCATATTCTGGCCAAGTGCTGACTCGAGAAAGACCCAGTGTGCCGACTCGAGAAAGAGGTTGTTCCGATTGTAGGAGCAGGTCGAATCCAGATAAGAGAAGCCACAAACTTGTCAAGATATCTCCAGTACTGCATATTGTGTAACAAATTCAAGAGGCAGGCTTTGGTAAATGCAAGAAACAAAGTGTGCATAACAAGGCTGAGTGGCTTGCAGATCGTAGTTTCAATCCAATGAGATGAGAGGTGAAGCTGAAGCTGGCTGACCCCTGCATACAGGCGTGCAGGGACCTCCCGCCAAGCTAATGTCATCCAATTTGCGAATTTCCCCATAAAAAGCTAAGTAAGTGCACATGGTCTGGCTGTCTGGTTATCTTGGGCATGACACTTTGCCTTGCTCTAGTGGAGTGTGCCAACGCCTATTTTGGAGGACAATGGGCGACCCACGGACGAGGCCTTTCCCCCCACTCCCTTGATATTCACTTATCTTTGTGCTTCTTCGACTCTACGGACGCACTGCTTAGTACCACACTCACTGCCAGCCTCCCACAATCCGAGCTTCAACAAAAACGGCCTCGTCTTGAGGGACATAATACGGACGCTTGTCTTCCACTCGGACCGCCCTCAGACCATTCTTGTTCGACCAATTGATCAGGCGAAGCTCTTAAGGCCTTGCTCCTCATACTCCGCGACTTGCTGCTTTCTTCGGGCGGTATTGGAGCACATAATCATTCCGGCGCATTGCCACTATTATCACCAGGCCACTTGCGAAGATGGCGATTGAGCTCAACGGTGCCAACGGCACTAATGGCAGCACCAGTGGCAGCACCGATGGCAGCCCCAATGGAAGCCACAGAAACAAGAGGTTCTCTAGGAGAATGTCCACACCTTTGATGCCAGCTTTCATGGTTTCGGCTCCAGCCAAGGTCATTCTTTTCGGAGAGCATTCAGTGGTCCACGGCAAGGTATGCTCCGGCTCCAACTTGAGGCGCGCAACACGCTCCGCTACCATGGCTAACACGATGCCATCTTGCTAGGCTGCTATCGCCGCCGCCATCTCTCTGCGATCCTATCTTCTCGTCACCACCCTTTCCAAGTCGAAGCGCACCGTATCTCTCATCTTTCCTGATGTCAACATGTCCCACACCTGGAATATCGACGACCTGCCTTGGGCTGCCTTCTCCCATCCCTCCAAGAAGAAGTACTACTACGATCTTGTGACGAGCCTCGACCCGGATCTCCTGGCTGCGATCCAACCTTGTCTGGCCGAAATTTCCCCAGATGAACCTGAAGCAACCCGAAAGATACACCGAAATTCAGCGCTGTCATTCCTCTACATCTTTTTGTCGTTGGGCAACCAGTCCTTTCCGGGCTGCTCTTACTCTCTGCGATCTACCATCCCAATTGGCGCTGGACTGGGGAGCAGCGCGTCCATTGCTGTCTGTCTGGCCGGGGCCTTGCTGTTGCAATTGCGCGCGCTGTCTGGGCCGCATCCCGACCAGCCAGAGGAGGAGGCTAGGATACAGCTCGAGCGGATCAACAGATGGGCTTTTGTGGGCGAGATGGCCATGCATGGAAACCCTTCCGGCGTGGACAACACGGTATCCACACAGGGCAAGGCTGTGGTGTTCCAACGGACCGACTACGCCAAGCCGTCCACTGTGCGACCGCTTTGGGACTTCCCGGAACTGCCGTTACTTCTGGTGGACACCAAGCAATCGAGATCTACTTCGCATGAAGTGGCCAAGGTTGGCGCGCTGAAGGAGCAATACCCTAAGCTTGTGGGCGGCATTCTCGACACCATGGACACAATCACCAGGACGGCAGAGAGAATTATTGACGAAGAAGACTTCGACAGCGAAAACGTGGATAGTCTACAGAAGATTGGGCACCTGATGAGCGTGAATCACGGCCAGCTGATGTCTTTGGGCGTCTCACATCCACGACTGGAAAGAATACGGGAGCTCGTCGATCACCAGGGCATTGGCTGGACGAAGCTCACCGGAGCAGGGGGCGGCGGCTGCTCCATCTCACTTCTACGACCTGATGGAAAGCCGAAGCTTGCTCGGCTTGATGAGCAATTAGAACAGGAGGGCTTCAGGAAATTCGAGACCATTTTGGGTGGAGACGGCATCGGCGTACTCTACCCGGCTGTGATCAAGAACGGGATGGACGAGGACCAGGAAGGTGGCATGGAAATCGATCTGGAGAGGTTCCTCGATGCCGAGGACAACGAGGCGGTCGAAGAGTTGGTTGGTGTGCTCGGAGGCGGCGGTGAAAGGGAAGGGTGGAAGTTTTGGAGGGTCGAGTCACACTAGAGGCGCCCCCGTGCTACGGTTCCAAGTGTTCCTCGGCGGCCGACAAGGAGGGGCGGTCGGTACTTTGTGTCCGACTATGTTCAAAATGGCGCAACGAAGTCGAAGATGCATACTGTTCTTTCTTAGCAGGCGTTATGTGTTAGCATTGGAGCGGCTTTCTGTTAGATACTCGACCCTACGGTTCCGTGTACATAATGCATTAATCATGACAGAAGACCACAGTATAGCACAAAGACAAGGCTGCGTGCGTTTTTGAGGCTGGAACATAATATAATGAATGCACTGGTATTGTTCTTCACCTTGCCTCACGAGCCGACAGGGCATTGCAGGGGTGAGCTGCGGCATGTGGGGAGCTCTTCGGCCTGCTTGCCGATAACTACCAAAGCCTGAGAAGTTGTAGATTGAGACATCAAAGTCTCCCAAAAGCAGCCATGCCACCCAAGTCAAAGGCTGGCCTTAAACAAACAGACCCAGAGCGTGAGATTACCAAGTCCCCTCCCATCCACTGATTTATCCATCTGTGCAAGCTCCCACTAACTTGTGATCCAGCTGAGACCCTTCCAAAGACCCTCGCTGAGCGCGCCGCCCGCGTCTACGCCCAAGGTCACCCATACTCACCCTTTCTCCCCACAGCTGGCCCAAACGATACCAGTCTTTCGCAAGCCGACCGCACCCTCTGGGCCAACGCACACTTCGCCCGCACCCCAGCCCTCCTCAAGAAGCTCCACAACAAGGCCCAGAAGGACGTGTGGAAGAGCGTCAACGAGGCTGCCGGCGGCTGCTTGCCCCTTCGCGCGCTCACGCAGCAGCAAACGGTCTGGGGACGAGATCGCTTCGGCGCAGACCTGGGCGGATACTCGCCCGAGCAGTTTGCGAAGCGCAGCGAGCGGGCCGTGCAGCTTGCCGCGCTCGAGGTGCAGAGCCGGGCGTTTTCGGACAAGAGAGACCGCGAGAGGGCGAAGTGGGTTGATCATACCACCCAGGAGATCGTGACTGTCAGGCCTGACGAGGTCGACGAGGAGAAGCTTAGAAGGAAGGAAATTGCTAGCTTGAGGATGGAGCTGTACGGGGAGCGCTCGGGAGAATATGGGACGGACCCGGAGTGGGACGATGTCATCCCCATGCCGTTGGAGGATAGCGAGGGAGCGTTGGCTGCTATTGCCTATCCGGAGGACTACGCCGAGGGTATATCTCCCCTCTCAAACTGTCACGGCCTCATGAACCTCCACTAACCTAACCCAGCCATTTCCTACCTCCGCGCCGTCATGGCCAAGAAGGAGTACTCGCCCCGCTGCCTCCGCCTCACACAGCACATCATCTCCATGAACCCAGCGCACTACACCGTCTGGCTCTACCGTTTCGCCATCGTGAAAGCGCTCCAAATTCCCATCCCCGAGGAGATCGCCTGGCTCAACCAGGTCTCGCTCGATAACCTCAAGAACTACCAGATCTGGCACCACCGCCGCCTCGTCATGGACCACTACATCCCCACGATCCAGGCCGCGCCCGACACCGTAGCTGCGCTGGCCCAGTCCGAGCAGGACTTCCTCGAGCAGATTCTGGCCGAGGACACCAAGAACTACCACGTCTGGAGCTATCGCCAGTACATGGTGCCGAAGCTAGGTGTCTTCGGCGCCGGCGAGATCGCTGCTGCCGTTGAGCTTATCGACGAGGACGTGCGGAATAACTCGGCGTGGGCGCACCGCTTCTTCATCGTCTTCTCGGACCCCGCGCACGCCACCACCAACCCAGCGTTGCTTGCGACAGAGCACGATCCTAAGGTGCCGGCGGACATCATCGACCGCGAGGTGGTATATGCGCAGGAGAAGATTCTGCTGGCGCCGCAGAACCAGAGCCCGTGGAACTATATGCGTGGAGTGCTGGTCAAGGGCGGGCGGAAGATGGGAAGTGTCGAGGAGTTTGTGGGCCAGTTTGTGAGTGGCCTGGGGGTGGAAGGCGACGAGAAGGTCACGAGTACGCATGGACTGGAGCTCATGGCAGAGATTTATGCGGAGAAGGGCGAGACGAAGAAGGCGGATTTGGCACTACAGCGGTTGGGCGAGAAGTGGGATCGTATTAGACTTGGTTACTGGCAGTGGAGGCGGCAGATGTTGAAAGATGACTCGGCCGGGGCTTGATGCCTTCCGCAGATCGGTCGCATAGTTAACTTGACCACGGCACAGTCTCCTGATATCTGTGTTTAGTACTGACCATATTCCTGCGACTCTGAAGTCCTTGAATGTGTGAGGGAGTCCGTCCCTTCACGTTATCATAGGCGTGTTGTTCCCACGAGAGCAGTAGGTTCTCAACTGCTTGCTCTCACCTGACACCTCTGCAATTTGAAACGAGAGCCAGGCCACACGATCATGGTCCAAGGTTGAATATCATCTCTAATAGCTCGAAAATAGTCCGAACGCTCTTAGACACATCGCAAGCTGGAAGCTAAGCATTTTATGCGTTGATACAAGGTGTTTAGTGACCAAGACTGAACTATGCATTCGTACGTAGTACTCTGTAACATCCTGTCCAAGTCAACATGTCTATGTCCTCTTGGAAAGCAATTGCTACGTTCCTGTCCATACCCATATCCTGATCTCTTCTGGCAATGATTTCACTTCAAAGTGACTGCTGCGAAGACGCTCCGTCACATGATACATGTGACCGTCCCTAAAAGCGCAAGACACCCACTTCCTGGGTCATGTACACAGCTAACCAGTCTCCACGCACTGTACTTCTTCTCTCATTCTCACTGTAGGCTCGAAACATCTGCTCGGTTGTTCTGCACAAGCGCGGCACAGCGAGCGCAGCTAGTATCGCTGCCTGCGCGAGGCTCCGCTGAACACAAGGCGTGGCTGCAGAGGGAAAAGAGCATCCTCCTTGCCCTTGCTTCCGTAGCCATTCTTCCGGCCACCCGGACGGCGTCTGGTTACAGTAGTCCACGAGTCCGGCTCGACGACGGGAACCGTGGCGACGCTTGGACCGACACTTGAGCCGCTGTCGGTGCCACCAAGGCCCGTGTTGCTGCTCGTCGCGTCAACGAATGGATTCTTCACTCTGCCGTCTCCTCCACGCAGACCGCTTTCCTAAAGGGTTCTGTAGTTTTGAGAGGCGATCAGGAATCTGTCTCTAACGCGCCGCGCGCTTGCGCTCCTACCTCGAGCGTCCCAATTCGGCCACAGCACCAGCGCATCAGTGAAGATCTTGCGCGTTGGCTCGTTCTCGTTCTCAATGTGCAGAGTGCCCATGACGGAAACCAGCATCGAGATGCAGCCGCCACCGTAGGCGGTTTCCTGCTTGGGGAGGTTACTGGGCAGGGCGATTTGGAAGTCATAGTTGATGGGCTGCGAGTCAATGCTGTCGACCTCGTAGCGCACGCGAGGCTTGGGACCGTCGCGGCGGTTCGAGGCGCCATTGGTGGTGTCAGGGATGGGACCGCCGCGCTGCTCCTGAAGGAGGGCTTCGTAGTCGGCTGATGAGTTGAGCTTGGCGCCGTTGATGACGATGTCAGAGGACTCATTTGCGGCGGCGTATAGGGTGGACGAGTCGATGTAGAGGCTCGAAAGGCTGTTGCCATTGTTGATCTCGCGGTAGAATTGGGTGACGAACGTCTCAGCGCCTTCGCTGCAGGCTTTGAGCTGGACGTCCACGGGAGGATCGCCGAAGGGATTGGGCTCCATGGCGAGATATGTTCGGTAAGTGTAATTGATGGTCTTGGGAATCTGTGCAAAGCAGTTGAGGGTGGAGCTCGCAGCAAATGATGCTTTGTTGAAGTAAGAGCAACCAGGCCAGGCAGCCAGTGGCAGAGACCGACCAGCGCCTTGTTGGAATAAGAGATGAGATATAAGAGCGAGCCCTCATCAACAGCCCAAAGCGCAAAGAAGTGGATTGCCTAGTTTGTGTTTTGAGGTGAAGAGGGTGGGTATGGAGTACAGTGCGGCGCATCGGAGAAGCCAAGCTGTTGGCTGGTGTTATCTCGCCGCAGCACAGTTATCGGAGCTGTCTGTCTGCACAGTAAGAGAGCTCCATGGGGCAGCTTTTCGCGACCGGCAACCACCCATAGCCCACCTGGGCAGTCCATCCACGCAAAAAGGTTGACCGAGCAATGTGACCAGATGGACCGACTTCTCCTTCGGCCAGGTAGGCTGAGGAGTCTTCACTCAACCATTCTCCAGAGGCCAAGCTGGGGCTTTGCACCCTGCCGTCGCAATGCGCCACTCACGTCTCTCAGAGTTCGTGGTTATGCAAATGCAACGACGACGTCCGAGTCGGGGCCGGTGCTCGTCGACCATGGCAAGTCGAAAAAGCCATATTATGTGACGACTCCAATTTTCTACGTTAACGCAGGTGAGGCCTTCTCTTAGTTAGCGTTATGCGAGGCGTGACTGACCGTGAGCACAGCACCTCATGTCGGCCACATGTACAGCATGGTCCTCGCCGACGTGCTGAAGAGATGGTTCAAACTCAAAGGACAGGAGTCGTACCTCCTGACCGGCACTGATGAGCACGGCATGAAGATCCAACAGGTCGCCGCAGCCAACGACACGCCTCCGAAAGTCTGGTGCGACTCGCAGTCTGAGAGATTCAAGGCATTGGCCGCCAAGGCGAATCTCGCAAACGACTTCTTCATTCGGACCACGGATGAAGACCACAAAGACGCCGTGAGGCACTTCTGGTTCTTGCTACAGGAGAAAGGCCTGATCTACGAGAAGAAACACGAGGGCTGGTACTGCGTCAGCGATGAGACCTTCTACCCCGAGTCCATGCTCACCAGGGCCGTTGACCCTCTCACCGGCAAAGTCTCCATGGCGTCTGTCGAGACGGGTAATACCGTCGAATGGACCCAGGAGAAGAACTATCACTTCCGCATGACGGCTCTAAAGGATCGGCTGCTGGACTTTTACAGGCAAAACCCCGAATGGGTTGTCCCAAGACACAGAATGCAAGAGGTCGTGAAGTGGGTTGAGCACAGCCTGGAGGATCTCTCCATATCGCGGCCATCAAACCGCTTGGACTGGGGCATCCGGGTTCCGGGAGACGAGAGCCAGACCATCTATGTCTGGGTCGACGCTCTTATCAACTACCTCACCAAGGCCGGCTTCCCGAACTGGGCGCCGGGCAAGCAGATGGAAGGTGGTTGGCCAGCCGATGTGCATGTCATCGGCAAGGATATTCTTCGCTTCCACGGCGTGTACTGGCCCGCGTTGCTACTCGCGGTCGACATTCCCCCTCCCAAAAAGCTTCTCAGCCACGCGCACTGGTTGATGAGCGGCAAGAAGATGTCCAAATCTCTTGGAAATGTTGTCAATCCATTCCACGCCATTGACAGGTGGGGCGTGGATGTGATGAGGTTCTTCATGATTTACGACGGTGGAGTCGAGGACGACGCGAACTACGAGAACGCCATTATCGTGGAAAGATACAGGGTGTTGCTGCAAGCAACTCTGGGCAATCTCGTGAACCGCGTTGTCAAGCCGAAGCAGTGGAATGTGCAGGAGTGTGTCCAGGCATCCACTGACAGGAGTGCTACTGTGCAAGCGAAGTCATGGCCAGAGCATGAGGCAAATCTGTCAAGAGACCACGAAGTCTTGATATCCAGTCTCTACGAGCATATGAATCAGCTCATGGAGAGACCAGACCCGCGGCGGGCGCTCATGTACCTCGCCGAAGCTGGTTCCTCGGTAAGTCTGCCCACACGATAGCACTAAAGAGCAAGCCGGGAAGCTAATGATGTGCCAGACAAACAAACTCATGACAGCCTTAGAGCCTTGGTCAATAAGAAGACGTATAAATGGAATACTTGACGACCCAACACAGAGTGACCAAGTACTTATCCAGAAGGCCTTGCTCAACCGGACAATCTATCTCCTAGCCGAAACGTTGCGAGTCATGGGCATCCTGCTGCAGCCTTTCATGCCAGACAAGTCAGCCGAGATGCTGAACATGCTGGGTGTCTCTCCGGAGAAGAGGACCTTTGAGTATGCTGCGCTGGGCAAGGACTACTCTTATGGGAAACCGTTGATGGATGTTGGGTATAAAGCCAACGTCGGTCTCTTTCCTCCGCTCGAGGTCGACGACTGAGGGTGGCATGTAGTTGTACTTGTAATCTTGTAAAATATACCAAAGACTAAACGGAAACATGGTGTCGCGAGTGGACACCTTCTCACTCGTTCAAATTCGATTTGTTGGAGTTGCTGTGAAGTGTAATCTGCTGGTCCTGTTTCGGGCCTTCAGCCAAACCTGCTTAGTAGTCGAATTCTGCGCTCACATTTTCTCAAGCATCCCCAATCTTTACCTCCAGCAGATCGCAATGAAACTCAACGAGAACACGGGTAACTATGCCCAAAATTTCAAAAATACTTTACTGAAGACCTCGCTAACATACACTGTTTTGCACAGCAATATCAATTCCTGAGGTGCTGTTGGTCCCATACGACCGCCGCCACGTCCCTCGCTACCATGAATGGATGAAAGACCCTGTATGCCCCACGCCCCACCCCAAACCACCAAAACAAATGCGCCCCATCATGCCTACTGACACTCCTTTCAGGCAATTCAAGAAGCCACTGCTTCGGAACCCCTCTCCCTCACAGAGGAATACGAGAACCAAGCATCCTGGCGCGCCTCACACGACAAGCTCACATTCATCCTCTGCCAGCCCACGTCCGCAGTCTCTGTTACGTCGGGCGAAGTCGACACGCCGGAGCGCATGATCGGCGACATCAACTTTTTCCTGTACCCGGAGAAAGATGACGAGGACGGCGGCGAGGGCGTGGTGGGCGAGGTGGACATCATGATCGCGGGCGAAAGTGATCGCGGCAGGGGGCTGGGCCACGCGGCGGTAGCGGGTTTCCTGCACTGGATATGGTCTAATCGGGAGGAAGTGATGAGGGAGTACCATGCTGGTGAGGACGCCGCGGGGTCGAATGTGAAGAGGAAGGGAGGGCTGAGGCGGATGATGGCCAAGATCAAGGCGGATAACAAAGGGAGCATTGCGCTGTTCAGACGCCTAGGGTTTGAGCAGGAGGGGGATGTGAATTACTTTGGCGAGATCAAGATGGTGCTAAAGGACTTGCAAAGTTTAGGGGTGAAACCTCAGGGACATCAAGTGGTGGATTATCATCGGGCATCGTGATTGCGCTCTGGTTTGATAGGGATTTGATAGCCTCCCTACACTGGGCACGGCGAAAGAGTCGAGTCTTTACGAATGGAGGAAGAAGCACAGCTCGTTTGGCGGAGACTGTACGAGGCAGACTGAGGCCATTCAGAGCAGTCTGTGTACCGGAACTTCTGTGTGTTATGTCTTGGGCAATACTGAGGGCAGTGATTCTCAGATTTACCTGCACACTCAGGACCACCGGCAGGTAGATTCTTGCAAATCGCGGACTATATCGTAAGCTGTTTACTATGCACAATGAAACAGATAGGACTCTTGAAAGTTCTCGCTGTGATAATAATCAGGGCTTTTGAAGCAAATATGGCGCAAAATCTTTGCCCTCAAACTCCGTGCCTTGCTATGCGACGTGCTCGCGCTGGATATCTCTTTTCCTCCGCAGACCATTAGTAATACAAGTTGCCGTCGTCTGGGTCGGCATCTCTGCCGATGTGGTATTCCAAAGACAGACGGCGCTTCTCAATATCTACTAGGCCGCAGGAGCAGGTTGCTGTTGCTGCTCCGCTGCCTCAGTGCCACTCGCCGGGGCTTCTCCGTTTGCCTGCTCTCCAGGTGCTGCCTCACCCTCGGCATTTTCCACTGTACCACCAGCGCTCGCAGAGGTAGAATCAGCAGCGGCGCGCTCTTCCTCTTCCCTGCGCTCCCGTTCTGTACGTTCAGCCGCCTCCTGACGCTCACGCTCCGCCCGCTCGGCCGCCTCCATATTGGCTATGTGGCGCTCAGCCACACCGGGCGCGATACTTGCCAGAAACAAGAGACCGGCTCGCTCGAGTCGGCGGACTTGGTCAAGCAGCCAATTACCGTTATCAACTCTGCGCTGTTCAATGAGTCGGGCAGCGGCCTCTGCCGGGTCAGGCTCACCCTGCTGTCGTGCGGCCTGTGCAGCTGGAGCAGTGGATCCAGTTCGACCTGGCTGCGCGTCCGCAGCAGGGGGGTTCTCACGTCTATTACGATTCTCCTCAAGCGCACCAAACGGGATGAGGCCCTCGAGGTGTCGCCGAAACGGATTGAACACGTCATGAGCCATGTTGTTTAGTATGCCCGTGTTAACAACGAAAATAGCCACTGCGATGGACAGAACAGTAACCCAGCGCGTCCAAGTCGTATCGGCGGAAGTGAACCACCACACAAAGAGTGTCAGCCTGACCATCAGCCAAACATGGGGCCACAATGCAGCAAGTAGAGCACCAGCCACACCCCCCTCCGGATTTACTGGATGCATGGCTGCGGCGCCAGGGGCGAGCGGTTGCAATAGAGCTTGTTGCTGCTGCTGTACCGCTTGCTGTAACGGTCTTTGGTAAAGACCAACTCTAATGTTGCCGTGTTGCGGAGCCTGTTGCTGTGCGGCTGCTGCAGCGTTGTGGGGCTGAGCAGGAGGCTGACCAACGTCCACTCCTGGGCCAGCTCGGGTTGGGCCAGGTCCCCAGGGTGATGCAAATCCAGGAGGAAACATCGGTGGGGCGGGTATACGCGCCGCAGGTGTGAAGTACATGTCCAAGGGGCCATTGATGAGCAAAGCGCGAGGCCCTTGAGGCGAATTGAGTATGTACACTTCCGGCTGGGGGGTTGATGACGATCTTGAACCCTGGGTTGCTGTAGTGCTTCCAAGACTCGGTGTCCTTGTGGCGTTGGGTGTAACTGTCCTGCTCACTGGAACCGTAGAACCGGGTCGTCTTGGCACCGTCACTCCTGGGGGTTGAATAGGCTGGCGATGACTGCCCGTGGCGAGGTTTGGGAGCGAGGCACCGGAAGCGCTGCGGTGCATAGCGTTGGCCATGATGGATGAAGCTTGCTCAGAGGCGTCGGCTGTCCTGAGGATGTTCTGGACATCGTTTGTAGAGAACGGGCCTCCTGGAGCAGACGGGCTCATGTTTGCTTGCTGAAGGCCCGTAGGCACTGCTATGGGGCCATTGGGACCGATGACGGTTGAGTTTACCGTGACGCGGTAGACTTCGCCATTAGGCCCTATGCCTTGCTGAACGAAAGACTGAGGCTGATTCATCGGGTGGGGGCTGTTCCTCCCGAGCCCGTTGTTTCCAGGAGGAAACTGGAGATTGGCCGGCAGTCCCGGTCCATTGTGAGCCGTTGTGGCGGCCATTTGTGGCTGCCCCGGAACTGATCCCGCTCGCTGGTTGAAGTGGTTCATGTAGTTTTGCAGCATGTCTTGCTGTTGAGCCATGACTTGTGCTTGCATTGGGCCAGCTGGGGGCGCTGGCATACCAAATGGCGCATTTGGAAACGGCGCATGGTTGTTCATGGCCGGCGGTCGGCCGAAACGACCAGGTTGAAAACCATGGTGATGCGCATGAGGATGAGGGTGATGGTGAGGCGAGGCTTGTGGACTCGCGCTCAACGGATTCGCTGCACCAGGCGTGGGATTTCGTGCAGGACTCTGGCCTCGAGGCGCTGCCTGGCTTGGCGACGGGTTGGCGTCCGTGGAGAGGGGTTCTCGGATGACCAGGTGGAAGATAAGGTGGTCAGACTCACGGAGCTGCAATGACGGGTCTATTAGCTTTGGTAGTTCTCGCCAATGTTTACGAAGCAGTACGTGAAGGTCCGCCCGGCCTCAAGACAAGACACTCACCTTCTGCTCCCCGAATACGTCCACGAGGGTATCTTGCTCCCGAGCCAACAGCTTGCCCTGATGAATCAAGCGTTGGTGATTGTTGCTCGGTTTTGAGGTCAAGGCGTCCCTGATCTTTTGTTTGACTTCACCGATGGTGGTGGAGGGCGGAAGATCAGGGAAGTTGAGGGGTGCATTGACGCTCACGGACGGCGATACGACGGAGATGCTCACGGCCAGGTCGCCTTGGGTAACCGTCGAAGAGGAGGGTGTTTCGTCGGCCATGTTTGCTTGTCGGTTCGGCTCAGAGAACGTGAGGGTGCGCAACGAGATTAGCTGTCGTCGTGCATCGATGGGCCGACGCCGAGTGTCGATTGTGCCAAAGTGGATGTAGGCTTCTGCTGGTCCGCGACAGGTCCAAGCTCGGGGGCATCGACTTGGGACTTCTGGGGCGGAGACTCAAGAGAGATCAGATTCTCCCATAATCACCGCGTGAGAGCAAGTGGTTAGTTGATATTCTGATCGATCAGGACACCTTATCGTGAACGGTTCCAGCTACCGAAAGACCAATGGCGCAGTATTTCGTGTTGACTGGAGTAATTGGCGGCAGTAGGGGAAGTTGAAGCCATTCCCACCAGACTTGTAAGTCGCTTAGATACCTAGTGCCGCGGCCGCATAGAGGCCACCTAGGCAGTTGTACCTGGCCCCAGGCGTGCTGCAAAGGACGAGCAGGGGGATCCTGACAGTTGCAGTCCGGGGCGTTTGGCCCAAACTCGGGCCGAACGCGGCGGGCGTTTCTAGGACCTGCAGAGAACGTCATCCGCCCGACTCGCCCTCTTCGAAGCTTGCTAGCCTGTCGGTGCTGCAACTTCGTCAAGACCATTCAAGAGTCTCGTCAGACCGCTTCTTTCTTCGTGTTTACCCAACGTTGAAGAGGACCCGACATTTGCATACACCACCTTTCTCCGTCGTCGCATCCTGGACTGATTAAACAATGGGTCTTTGAACTTGCCGATATCGATAAGCCCCAGCGTCACAAGCAAATTCTATATCCCGAACCGATTCGATCCTATCAAGCCACTCTGCTCTGAGCAACTATGGTTTCCATGTCTAGGTTTGGCACCGGCCTTGCAAGACGTGGGCTCCTCACAGAGCCTGCTGCTGCTCTGCGTTGCCCAGCCTGTCTTCGGAGACCAGCCCTCCCACAGTCCGCAAGGCCCACCCAGGTCCCTTCCGGAGGTGGCGGTCGCCGATTCTACTCGCAGCAAACTCCAAAGCGGCCCCGATTCACGTCGCGCTTACGGATGGCACTGGGCAAATCCAAGACCGAGTGGTACTACATACCTGTGGGGGTGGGCATAGGCTTCCTGGGCTTGGTACAGGGCTACAAGGTCTACACTAGAGAGCAGGAGAGACAGGCAGAGGAGGCACGGGCGACCAAACCGAAGAGACGTCAACGCATAAGACCGGACGGACCATGGCAAGTTCAGGTCATGTCCACCCTGCCTCTCAAGGCACTGTCGAGAGTGTGGGGCAAATTCAACGAAATCGACATCCCGTATTACTTCCGAGTTCCTGGTTTCAAGCTGTACTCTTGGGTATTTGGTGTCAAGTAGGTGTGCCTCTCACAAGCAATCCATGTGTAATGACTGACAGACGAGCAGCCTCGATGAGGTAAATGAGCCAGATCTACATGTCTATCCTAACCTAGCGGCGTTTTTCTATCGGACACTGAAGCCAGGTGTGCGCCCCCTGGATCCCAACCCGAATGCTCTCTTGTCGCCTGCCGACGGCAAGGTCCTACAGTACGGCCAGATACAAGGTGGAGACATCGAGCAAGTCAAGGGCATGACCTATAGCATCGACGCCCTCTTGGGCAAGAACACGCCAGCACCCAGCCTCCGTTCCGGATCTACCACACCGCTCACGGACGACCAAGCTTCACCTGGAGCAAGAGGGGTTCCAAAAGACGCCGAAGTGGTCAAGCAAGATGAGGAATTTGCCCGTGTAAATGGCATTCCGTACACGCTCCCTGGCCTGTTCTCTGGAGACAAAAAGGACAAGAACAAACAGGGCCCCTCCGACCAGTCCACAGGCGCCTCCGCGACCTCCGTTTCCGAAGTCCGGGCCGACCTCGCCCTCGGTGAACGGCCCTGGTACGACCTCTTGTCAGAGGAGAACCCAACCGCCTTGTACTACGCGGTGATCTATCTCGCACCAGGTGACTACCACCGCTTCCACTCGCCCACTAACTGGGTAGTTGAGCGCCGGCGCCACTTTGCAGGCGAGCTCTACAGCGTCTCGCCCTACCTGCAACGCACACTTCCTGGACTCTTCACGCTAAACGAGCGCGTGGTACTGCTAGGTCGCTGGCGATGGGGTTTCTTCTCGTACATCCCCGTGGGCGCGACCAATGTTGGTTCTATCAAGATCAACTTCGATCGCGAGCTGCGGACTAATAGCCTGACGACCGATACTGAAGCCGACAAGGCGGCGGAGGAGGCAGCCGCGCGCGGGGAGCCATATACCGGGTTCTCGGAGGCGACGTATGAGATGGCGAGCAACGTCCTGCAGGGCCACGCCCTTAAGAAGGGAGAGGAGATGGGTGGATTTCAGCTCGGGAGTACCATCGTGCTGGTCTTCGAGGCACCTGTTGGGAAGGTGAATGAGCAGGGGCAGCGAGTAGGCGGGTGGAACTGGAAGGCCGAGAAGGGAGCGAAGATCAAAATGGGTCAGCCTTTGGGGTGGGTGGACGATGCATGAAGGGTCAGAGTCTTGCGGATAAAATCTAGCGTTTCGTCTCGGGCGATTTGAGCATTCACTGTGTAGATACCTTGCGCGTGTTGTGTGTAGATGGGACGTATATACGAGCATAATGGGGAAAAAATGGATACCTAGGTGGGCTGAAGGCGAAGCAGGCAGATATTGTGCCGTAATAACTCCACACTTCATGCTCCATCTACAAGCCACCAACTTTTTTTACACCGATATTCAATCTTTCTATTTATCTTCATGACAGTATCCAATCCTCAGAAGCAACGTAGACAAAATTTGTACGCAAAGTTTTCACTGGTGTAAAGTCATTACGCCATGGATGAAGGTCGCGTGTTGCTCAGCCCGGTCATTGTCACCGGTGGATGTGGCTTCACCGGTTCGCATTTGGTCAAAGGTCTTCTCGAATCCGAAAAAGACCGGGGTTGCAATATTCATGTTATTGCACGCACATTGCGAGACGAGGTTCCTGGTGTTACGTACCACGAATGCGACGTCACAAATGCTGACGAAGTTCAGGTGAGCCAGCTCAGGTCTCTCAAACATCTACTTCTCCTTGATCTCTGGGTGCAGCTTACCAGAAATCGCGGAAGCAGACTGCGTATACGAGAGCAAGCGCATATACTGACCGCACCTAGGTTATCTTCGATCTTGTGAGGCCCAAGACTGTCTTCCACACAGCTTGTCCGAATCCCACGGTCCTGCAAGCCGACATATTCCGCGACGTCAACGTAGGCGGCACACGGCACCTCCTCGCCGCCGCCGCAAGCGTCCGCACGGTCCAGGCCTTCGTCTACACCTCCTCGGCATCTGTCGCATACACCAACTCTGCCGACGCGCTCAACATCAACGAGGCCGACCCAATTCTGGCCTCCCCAGTCCAAAAGAGTCAATACGCGCTGACCAAGGGCGAGGCAGAGACACTGGTTCTGGCCACGAACCGCTGCGCGGGCGACGCTTCGATGATGACGGCGTCGATCCGCCCGGCTGGGATCTTTGGCGAGCGCGACTTTGTCTGCGCCGGCAGAATTATCACGAATGCCCGGCGCGGGAAGGCGGGATATCAGTTCGGATCGGGGAACAATGTGTATGACTTTGTGTACGTGGAGAATCTAGTCGACGCACATATCCTCGCTGCGCAAGCTCTTGTTCGTGCCCACGCGAAGCCGGCGCCCGCGCCGGACTCTGGGCTCCGTGTGGATGGGGAATGCTTCAATGTCACCAATGACAAGCCAGTGCCGTTCTGGGAGTTTCAGAGGTCTCTCGCAGCCGCTGCTGGGTGTCCCGTCAAGGAGGAGGCTATCAAATCCGTGCCAGCTTGGCTCGCGTATGGCTTGGCTTTTGTTAGTGAGTGGGTTGTCTGGGCAGTCACTTTGGGCAAGAAACAGCCGGTCATCACCCGAGACGTGGTGCGGAATGCGGTCATGTCATGTACCCTGAACGGCGAGAAGGCAAAAATGGTTCTCGGGTATAAACCACGGGTCAATATGGAGGAAGCCGTAGCGAGGACTGGGAAGTGGTTTATCAATGAAGCGAAGAAGACGGTCTAGATTCAAGAGTCACTGACGTCTCTGACAATGAGAGATGTCGCAAGAAATGCGCTCCTGGCAACAACCTTGGAACACTCGACGATTCGCCAACTCTCCATTCACTGTAACGGAGCCAAAACGTTATTGAGACTGCGACCCAGGCTTCGGGTGCTTTGTGAAGATCCTTGTGACCGTGACCTTCCCCCCATTATCATCCAACAGACGAGATTTCACAAGAGACATAGCTCAAGCTACGCAGGTCGGCAATGCGCAGATGGTAGTTTGATGCAGAGAGATCGACATCGACTGCTCCTCGAAGTCTCTTTTTATCAAGTTTGTGGGTTGGAAAAGGGAGAATTACCTTTGGGCTACAGTATCCGGTTTCAAGATGTTTCATCTATGGTCTTCATTCCCTTGTATACTTTCGTGCCAGTAGTTGCAGATGTTTAACGGCAAATAGTCGCAGCTAGTTGGGGATATTGACAGCTACTTGCAGGGGCAGCTTGCATTTAGTCACAGATAGTTGAGCATAGTGACAGGTAGCAACGAAATAGTTCCGGCTAGTTGCGGATGACTAGTTTGAAACTAGTCACAGAAAACTGCAGTCAGCTGGAAGAAGTTACGGATACGTGATTAGTTCTAGATAGTTACTGTGTATCGTCATAGATTATTGCCGATTGTGGAAGCAAAGCGCTCCTTTTCGAAAACTCAAATGCCTGGCAGAGTCAAGACTCAGAGACTGGTATCGTAGACTATAGTAGCATCTTCCTTTTCATCACATTCATGTGTACTTAGTAGTCTACGCCTCCGTTTTGTGGTCGGTACGAAGAAACTCCTGAGAGGCCGCACAAATGCAGGTGCACCATGCTCCATTGCGGTCGAGCGACATTTGCCACGTGTGAGAGACGATCTGAAGACGGCATATTCCATTTCGTCCAAAGATGAATGGGCAAACAGATGATCCACTTTCAATGTTTCGTACCTAGTGCGTGGGTCAGATGAGTTCTAAGTTTACTGTGGTATTTCAAGAGTGGATCTGTCAGAACCTACCTAGGTACGTACTGCTGGCAGGGAAGCCCCGGGCTGTCACTCCGAACCCCTGTGTCGATCTGCCGCCGCGTCCCGTCAATCGCAACGGTTCGACTCGGGCCGTGCGCGCCGACTTCACGACATCTGGACTGCTCTCTCGACATGAGTAGGTACCTGGATATCGCCAGCAAGACAGATGACCACACTGAACGTCCCAGCCGTGTAATGCTCCCACCTTCGTCGAGCCTGAACGTTGCCCAATTCTCTTGCTTCTTTCCCCCGCAGTGTCCGGGCTGTGATGAGGCTCTGCCAGAATGAGGCACCCTCCTCTGGACTTCATCGTCACCGAGGCGGTGCCGTCTAGTCCAACACAAAAAGACGTGGGCACCTTTCACTGGTGGAAGTACGCTGTCTACTGACAGACATCAATGATAGACAACTCGGACCGGGCACGCTCTGATCCTCCTCTCCCCTTAACAACTGGTGGTATTGGCAGCATGTGGCCGTTAGCCCGGGCGGGTAAATGTCATGGCCCGATTAGCAGATCCAGTGCGTACACAACAGAGCCCAACCCAAGTTGAACAGCGTCTATGATACATGCTACCTTGGCATGCAACTCATTCAGTCCTCGTGTCTGACAAGAGCCCGAAATCCCTTCTTTGTACGGCCATGCGGCTCAAATCCTGAACGGAGACTGGCGAGGGATACACCGGTGAAACCTAACCCATCGCAGGCGCTTCAATGTTGCTCTGAAACTGACAGCAATGCAGCCCTAAGGGAAGCAGTCAGGCCCGAGCCATAATGAAGGTTCCACGTGAAGTTGGTTAATCTCCTGCCTGCATAGAACGTGGGGGAACTTGGCGTTTATGAGCAGGGAAGTGAGCGGAATGATGATGACATGATGATGTGGCTACCTACTGTGTATACGCGCATATGAATCATGCATGCGAGTTAAATACGCTGCTTCTGGTGTGGGTGGCGGGGCTCGAACGTGAGGCCTTTCCTGGGATTGTAGCCAATGAGATGTCTTGACAATATCCTCATGGCATGCTAGTCTCAATCTCCGACAGTCTCGTTGGCCGAGGTCAAGAAGCTTGAGAATATTGGCCGAGAAGTCTCCCAAGCAGCCAGCCAGTGCTCCGAAGCTGCCACAGTCGGCGAACGCAGGATTTTATCAGTAGGACAGTCTTGCGGCGCATAGTCAGACCGTTCGGAAGGAGGGCCACGTAGCCGCGCTTCCAACAGCTTCCTTCACATTCAAGTGTTTCGTGTGGGTGCCGATTCAATCTTGGCGGCACCAGATAGCACCCGTGCTTATTGCAGCTGCACTAAGCAGTTCAAGTTCCTTCTATGTACCGCTACAATGTGGGACTAAACATCGAGGCCTCAGCTTCAAGGTACATATCAGGTAGTAGACTTGACAATAGGTCTTGCTCATTGAGACAACGACCTAGACTTTCGATTTTAAACACCTCACTAGCCACTCAACCTTGGAAGACTTGGTTGCGCGATCCGAGCCTACTGACCCGAAGATCTTCACTGAACCTCAAGTCTTCTCTCAGACGTGACTGGGACATTCTGAAGAAGAAAAAGTAGGGTTCCGTGGACGACGCCGCGCTATTGCAGAGCTTGTTGTAGAGCTGAGCTATGGACACCTTGGCAATCTTCTCTCTATGTGGTCACAACTTTGGGACCTCGGGTCTCCTCAGAAGCATTGCTACTGAAGCATTAGACGTTGCTTTGTGGTATCTGACCCTTAGGACAAATAGTCTCTCGTCAAGCCCTCATTCTCCTACGTCCTTGTCACTGAGCATCGACAAGGAAAAGCCCCCAAGCCTCATCAGATCCGGATTATCGCTGTCCCATGTGGGATAGCTATACCACGAAGGCGGGCTTGAGGCTCATAATATTCAATATGTTGTGACTAGCTTGAACCGCTTGAGCGTCTTGATTCGGTCGTCGTCTTTCCACCATTTTTGTAAGACATTCCATGCCAATCCTCTAGATTGAATACACCTGTATACTTTGTGTAATGAGAGGAGTAGAGAGCTTCAACCTGGTGTCACGAAGCGCGTACTATTCGATGTCGGATGATATGCATTTGTACATGTCACGGATACAGCATCTTAGAAAGTGTGACACAATATTTCGGATCTCCGAACGGGTCCAATATGTGCCAAGAGATACTGACAGTTGTAAAGTAGCCAGCGGTTGATGAAGGCTAGTGTATCTTCGGCGTCGTGCAACAAATTCTCGATGGAGACCTCTTTCGCGGCAACGGCAATAGCAGAATATCTGTGCGGATACCCGTCAGGTAGACTGGCGGCTTGATTCAATGACAGCTGTGCTGTGATGGGAAAATCTGCCAGTAAATGGCGGGGATTCGAAAGCAAAATCTGAAACTTTGCGGGCTTGGTGATTCTCGCTCTAGCAAAATCCTGACACAAGTCTGCATCGATGGAAAACTCATCAGGATACCAGCTCTGGACGACCTCGAGAGGGGTGTATTGCGAAATTGCATTCGTCTCCCATGAGCCCTTCGCATACCATTCCCCCTTTTTCGCAGATTTGCGAGCTCACTCAAAACCCTTTGCTCCTCTATATCGAAATTTCCCATGAATAGCAAGTCACTATTCGTTGGGGGAGCAATATGTCGCAGTGTCTTGACCAGATTTTGGTACGTTGGACTCAACATGCTGGCTGGTTCGATTGTAAGGCCCATCAGTAACTCAGGATGTGCCTGCTCTGGAAGGCTGGTGTTTGATTGATCTCGGTCTGTGCCATCTCCAGCAGTATGCCGAATTGCATTGATCAGAAGGCGTTGTAGCAGGTCCAAGTCGTGTTCAGTATTCTGGAGATGACTTTCGATTTCCTCTATTGCCATCTCATGCGTCTGGAATATATCTCGAGCTTACTGCATTCTCTGAAAGACTTGATGTAGGTTCGTGGCTGAAGACAGGCTCAAAATTTGGTTGTCTATCTGCGTGGACCGAAGCAATGACATGACGTCGTTATCAGCTTCATCACGTTTTTGACGGCTTCGATGTAGTTGCGATCTTTCCCTCTGTACTCGGCTGCGTGTCGCATAAAGCTCGAGCTTTCGATCTGCAAGACTCTGCCATCTGGTTTTCAACAGCTGGTTGTGGATGGTAGATGCTTCCTCGCTTCCGTTGTCCGAGCTATATTCCTCCATGTTCTCGACAACCATCCGTTGTATATGAGAGGGCTTCCAAGAAGGGTGCGACTCTTTCTTTGTCGGTAGCCAAATTCTGTATGGCGCGCGTCTCCATCCTTGGCCCCATCTTTCGAACCTTTCGGAAGGACCTTGGCTGATGGACTCGTAGTCACTGGAGCTTTCGCTTGAGCTCATTAAGTGCAAAGTCACCAAACAAACAAGTCAAACAAACTGAGGGTTTGATGCTTGCGTTCCAGGGTCTTGCTGTGCCCCAATAATTTTTGTCTGGATATGCTCCAGTCATAGCTAAAGTAAACGCTGAGGCCATTTGGGGTAGAAACATGATAGCCTGCGTACAAAATCCAAAGGTACGAAAGGCTCGGGCGGTGTGGCAAATTACTTAGTACTAAGTAGAGAAGTAGAGGTAGGACACGACAGTGTATATCGTTATTTCGCAAAGATGAAAAATCCATGCCGCAGACGACCTCGGTAGGCCATAGCAACGCTTTCTGCCGCCATGCTCAAGTAATGAAGGTCTCCGGAAAGTTTCTTGTCAGATGACTACTTAGTACTTGTGGCTCCACCATTCATTAGCAGGAACCCAGCTGCAGCTGTACCTGTGGACCTCCATTACAGGTGTGACATAAGGAGCAATTTTGGAGCGAACGACATGAGCAAAACGATGGCATTGGAGGCCGAAACGTGCCTGCTCAGCCCTGCATGCCTACGGGTGTCACGAGTAGTGACACATGCTCACCGGTGGACCAAAAGATGCCGCCCTTATATCCGGTACAGCTTTCAAAGTTCCGGACCGCTTCCAATGTGAGTACAGCCCACACTCTACCACAGCAAGCTACTACCACAGTAGTATTTCCCAAGACGTCCTGAACTTTCGAGTTTCTAAGGCTGTTATTTCCGAGAAAATTACGACAACACCACAGATATGTTTCCCCTTTCACTTTGCCGTTCCTATTCTGCAGCTGATACCTGTCCCCTACGTTCAGGTCTTCACATGATGAGCCCCCCAGCAGTCCTCGCGGGGCACCATCTCTATCTGGTGAAGATTTCCGCTGAGGAATCCAAGACGCCGTAGAAATTAGGCAAGATATCACGGGTACTCATAGCCTTTGACACGGTTCAGATGATTCCGGCCCGCTGGTACTTCAAGTATGCGTCAAGGTCGAGAAGTGTGGCAGTGTGGGCCAAATGTTCATGTGGGCGACCCTCACAGTCACTGGCATCTCGAGCCTGCCTCTTCCAAAGTTCCTCTCCCAAGGCTGGCACCATGTTGTTCCATCGTCCAGCAAACTGTTGTCACCTCCGTTATCAAGAGCCAAGTAGGCTACGCAGAGACGATTCAATGGACCACGATCAGCGAGTCCTCTGCAGAAGAAGCCCATGGAAGACACCTCTCCTGCGTGCATGCGTCTATGTTCACGCAGGTAATACTCGTGGGACCTCACAACAGCGCCTACTTTAGGGTGGATACGGATCGCCTATCATGTCGTCCCCTCGTGCGACCCCAAACAATTTTCAACAAGAAGTTACTCAGGCGCTCAACCATGGCGGCCGGATTTCCACACTCTATGTGAGTCGACAAGAAGATGGAGTCTTAGGCCCCAATCACATACTACCCATTGAGCAGAACCAGAACAACCAAGCACAGCCGACTGGGTTCTCCAACACTGATCCCTACGACTCAAACTGCTCCTTCAGAGTGCATCCGTCTAAAAGCTGCGAGTCATTCCAGGCACAAGCAATTATCGCCACAACTTCAGAACCCAGCTAAGTTGTCATCCAGCGTCGCCACGTACGCAAAGAGCGCAATACTACGTAGAGAGCTCAGCAAGCCATAGGAAACAACACAGAAAACACCGCTCAGACATGAAAATTTCCTATTTGGAGCCTTGTGAGTATGATCTCTGACAAAATACAGATGATGTAACGGACACGACGTCAAGCACTGCCTACGCAATTCGAGGCAACGTTGCAAGAGGAAATCTCACAGGCCTTCCAACTTGAGAGCGCCAATCCTTCTGCCCGGCCTGTGGGCTATGCATATAGACTTGGTGGACGCGTGGGTCACGTTAGTGAGGTTGGAAAACACAACACACGGGACGGTAGGCAAGGATCAGGAAATCCTATTCCATCATTCTCTTACCAATGTTAGTCATTGTTCATTCTCTGAGTCTCGCTAAGAGCATTGTTCAACTTAATGAAATTATCAAGCACCCAAAGCTATCAAAACACTTCACTCTATATCGGCAACAAGAATACTGCCGCTGCTCCCTGATTTCAAAAATGTTGCAGAGCAGCAGAGCTTGACCACGGGTATGCTACACGTTAATACTGCGGAGTCTGTTGTGATATCACTAATCACCTTTTGATCTCGGAGCTGCACCATTCAATCAGTTCGCACTTCCAGCGATAGATTTGAGCAGAAGAGCTAGAGCTGTTGTCACAAAAGGGCTCCACTTTAGTGGATACCACGCTCCCTTTCTTACTATATAGAACCCTTAGGCCTTCCATTTGTTTCTTTATAGTCCTCTCTTTTAGAGCATAGTAATGCAAAGTTTATTATCAACCCACGCAGTGCTGCTCGCCACAGCTGTTAAGGTTGGTCCGAACACCAGCAAGACAGGGAACAGAAAGAATGGAATCTTGGATCCGACTAGGTTTACTGGCCAATTACAATTCATGGTTTTCGTGCTGACATCCAAAAGACTATACTATACACCCATCATCAAGTTTCTTGCCTGGCAAGGTAAGTCAAGCCAATTATCCACCATACCATTATCTGGGTGCTGAATCAAGTCCAGATTGTCAGCATCATGTGGCCCGAACCAAAAGGTGCTTCCACAGCTGGAAGAAGAACTTTTGGGAGTCGCCTTTCCAAAGTTACCATGCTGGAAGACTATAGAAAAGACTTCTTTACAGGATTTCGCAGATTCATCATCATTCGAAACCACGAAGGTCACTGTACTGGCGTGTGAGTCTACCATGTCTATGGACGGTCTTGCCTCTGATAGACAACAAAGACGACCTACTGACGCCGAGCTGATATACATAGGCCCATATACAGCTACCGAGGCCAAGGGTGCAATAAACATGGCAACAAGCACAATCAGCACGGTATCATCTACGTGGACCTGCCCGGCAAGGAAGGTACATTACTTCCAAATGAGAAACTCCTTGGAGTCGACCCAGTCCGCGCAACGACAACATAAGGGAGTCCCCTCAACAACGCCTCTCGGGTCAATTATTCGAAGTTGGTCACAATTCCGCATAATAGGGAGGCGTTATTTCTTGCGAGTATCAACGGAGAGGACTGGATTATTGTGAATGACGCTGCCAGGTCGTTCCTGAATTGAGAAAGACCAAGGAGCGAGACGAGTATGCTCACCTAGCCTGCACATAACTGCTTTCTGCGCGCGCGCAATACTCAAGAAATCGGTCATGAAGGCGGCAAATCAGTCCGTGCCATGATTCATCACCCTGGAATATTATTCTCCTGCAAGTGCGGCAGATGTCTGGTCGACCTCGAAAGAGGCTTTATACGTTGGTTCGGGATCCATGAGTGGTAAGTAGACATGAGGAACCTGTCCCCTGGTCTCTTTCTTTACATTGGGAGGCTCTCATCTACAAAATAGCAACACAAGAGCAACACATGGGAGTCTGCAGCTCCAGACAGGTCCAGCGAGGCCGCTTCCAAAATAATCTATCATGTTCCAAGCTACTTCTCAGTGGCTATTTCTTTGGTCATTATCAGCATCAACCTCACCAACTTGGCGGATGGACGACCGTCTGATTATGATGAGTTGGAGGATTTGATTTTTTTCTCTTTGTCGGAATTGATAGCCTTGGAGCTTACGTAGGGTAATGGAGCCTAGCAGCCTCTGTGGTTGTATCACGAGGCCTGATCACGATTTTTGTTGTTGTGCTGCGCGCAGAGCTAAGAGATTGTAAAGCCTATTCCTAATCTTTTTGTTCTACGTGTAAACTTCATGTCCAATCGCCATTTTTCTGATTTGTAGTTATAGACTGGCAAACCTCCCCGTTCGATGTGAGCATGCATTGCATAGGATCGAGACACTTTACAGTAACAGACTGTTTGTTCATGGAGTTCAGAAGTCCCGTCTGGTCCGAGGGTGCTGACCCAGTTCTGCCCGTCGGCGGGTAAATAGTAGGCCGGTAGATTTTAATTGACCCTGCACACTATTACATTCTCTTAACGTGACTTCACGACGAGTATGTATAAATTGGCTTCGTAGCGTTGGTATCATGGACGTTACGTGGTCATGTAACAAGATATCAACCTTGGAGTGCGGTGAAGAGGGAGGCAAAGTGGTGCTTCTTCCTTGGACAAGCAAATTCAACACATCAAGCTTCAACTCAGACTTCCTCTCTGGGATTAGCGTAGTTTACCAAGACTTTTGGTATTTCTATGAATTCGAGCGTTTGTGATCAGTCTGGGAGAGCGGAGGGCGTTCCTTAGGCGAATACTCCCGTGTCGAATCCATGACTGATTGAGTACTACAGTAATGAATGCTGTTCACAGAATGCTGTTCACTATATCAAAACAATAGTGGATACTTAGTACCCAAATCAACTAAGTGACACTTCCTGACATGTGAAGGTGCCAGCAGGGATGCAGTAACTACTGCACAAGTACCCCGCCAAAACGCCCGTTGCGTGCCCCACTGATCGGCCCTGCAATGTGCACATGTGGACCTGTGGGCCTGCTCTGTGGGCCGTTGGCAATGTAGGCCTGCAGTCTCTCGGGACCTCAGGAGTGCAGAGTTACAGCCGCGTCGTCATTTTCTCAGTTCGATCAGCAATAACCTCAACCTCAACCTCAACCTCAACGTGGAACGGCACACATCAGCAACGTCCACCACCGCAGTCCACCCAGCATCTCCCTATCGAGAGCTCTCATCTCGATACACCCTCGCTTTCACTTGGCCGTTCACAAGCAATGACGCTGCTGCTGCTGTGGTCAATTCTGGACCCTCCGAAACGCACAGCACCTTGCAATTTATTTTGACGTTGGCGCATACCTACAAAGTACCTAGTACTTTCCACCATAGGTCTTCAGTCTTGGGTTCCCACTCATGAGCAACATCATTGCCGACAATCATATGCTCTACTCCAGTGGTGTAAAATCACCTCATACTTGTGAGTCTTGGAGAGACCTCGGAGACGGAGAGGCTTGCCGCGACTTTTTCTATCTTGGCAGAACTCTACTTTTTTTGGTTCACAGTCCAGCCTGAGCCATGCTTTTCAAAATCTACCACCATCTTCCCGTGTCTTTACCCTGCAACCTCAGCTCGGTGCAAAGTTCCATGTCCGACACTGGCAAGCATCTGTACAGTCGGGGAACTGCAATCTTTCCACAGCCATCCATTACTGACATCCTTACTTTCTGCAGTTTTACGAGCCAAAGTACACCATGAGCTCGCAACGTCGGGCTGCCAAACGCCGTAGGACGTCCGGCCCCAGCCCTTCAGCCATGGCTTCCTCCTCTACCCCCTCCGATATACCAGCCGCCTCCGTTTCCTCCATCATGGAATCCTCCCACGCCTTTTTCAACGTCGCTGCGCGCTCTGTTGACGCCGGCCCCAATGCCAACTCATCGGCATCTCAGGAGGCCCAAGAAACGCCAGGCACAGACACGCCCGAAGCTTGCACGACAGCGGCGCAACTCAGTCACGTTCAAGGAACAGTCGTACTGCCTGCTATCGTTGCCTCCAGTGGTTACACTTGGCCCCCCGACCGAGTTCCAGTAGAAATATTCAGCATCATCCTTCAATTCCTCCGTCGCCAGGACATCCAAGCGATGCGTCTTGTCAATCGTGAATTCGACTCCAAGCTTGCAGAGATGTACTTCTCGGTCGTGGTGGTGCCATTTCGCCCTGATTTTGAAGCGCTGTACGGGTCTCTTAGCATGAAAGGCGACGCGAGCGATGTGGCTACCCCGGCAGACACAGACCCATCTTCAAACCCAAGCAACGATAATTTGCTCTCACCCGGTCATCGTGTCTTCCAACAATTTGGCGACAAGATGCGAAAATTCGCCCTTGCCCTTGAGGTTGACGAAAAGGCTCTGGCTTACCCGCCTTACAAAATTGCTCAGGAAATCGTCGCGGCCCCGTGGGGTCTGTATCGCTGGCCGATTATGAGTTATCAGCGGTACACTCAGGTCGAAGGAATGGAGAAGTTGGCAAACGAGACTGGTTATATGATGGAGGCATTCAAATACCTCAAGCAGGTGAATGAAATTGGCATCTCGTGTGATGCAGGCCTTGGCTGGCTTCACGGCCCCGATATCAATCCGTATTGCGCACGAACCCTTCCACCCGTATTCCGCCCAGCCATTTACGAAGACAGTGGCACGAGTCTTGCTGCCAATGCTACGGATGAAGAGGACCAGTCGCCGAGTCTGTTCATTCTGAAGCAGATGGCAACTAACGCGGGTTACTCTCCAGATGCTTGGCCCCGTGTCATTCTGCGACTGCTCGAGGACGAGGGGCGCGAGGGCGTGATCGAGTGGATTGAACGCACTCTACCATGTGGGAGACTCATCCGAGACCGGGTTCCGTATCTCGATGTTGATACGAACACCGCGGAGGAGGACATCATTTTTCAGATCAACAATGCAATCGTTTGCGATGGCGAAGTCACACTTGGGAGCGTCACGGATAATGCGCGATTTCAAGGACTCAACCCCTGCAATCTCTCAACGGCGCAGGCTGAGATGGTTCTCGAGCTAGAGTGGGCTCATCGCGCCCTGATGCAGTCTTATCGTCTCGCCGTGATGGACAATAAGGACTCCTTTCGAAGTCTCAAGGTGCTCAACATCGCACGTTGTCCCAGCAGCCGCATCACCACGTGGTGCGATGACGCATTTTGGGAGACCATGACCTCCATCGAGACCTTTCACTTGGGCGTGATCCCTGACTGGCGCGAAATAGATAAGAACGCGAGCGGAGCCATCGATCAACGGCGGGTGTCACCTTCGGATGCCTGTCGGAATGTCTTTCGACTCTTGGATCTTTATGTTGCCGAGCAGGAGAACATCAAGAGGATATCATTTGAATGGGTTTGCGGTGGGGAATTCGCCATTGGCAAGAGTCAGCGAGACCGCTACATTCTGCCAGCACCGATCCTGTCAGACAAAGCCAACATGGTGGATGTAGCGCACGCATTTCAACCAGATGACATTGCCAATTTGCCTCACGTCCAGAAATTGTCTTTAAAGAACTGCTGGTTCTCGCCGCATGTGTTTACATTCTTCTTCGAGCACATGTTCCTCGAAGCTCTGGAGGAAGTCGTGTTGGAGTCCGTGTCTCTGACTGGGCCCCCAGCCTTGACTCCGCAACTCAGCGTCTACCCCGGAGCCCAGTACAAACCGACTCACTGGCCCTGGCCGCTTTGCTTGGGAGCGGATCCTGCACACTGGTTCCAGCTGTCACGACCCAACATGCACAACATTCATCAGGGGTTTTTGGCCAACGCGGTGCCGAACGCAGCGGGCGCGATCCAGGCTCCGGCCGCGGCTGGTCTCCATCTGCCGGCTGTGGTTGGAGGCGCTCTCGTGCAGCAACAAGGTCAAGCACCGGGACAAGCTCTCAATGCCCCTGCGGTCCCCATCAACTCAACGACTCCTCTGGCGCTGCAGACTTTAGGCATGCACCCGAGACGGTGGCGAGCTTGGTCTTGGCCTCATATCCTGGCACGTCTCGGCATGGCTCCAGACGCGGTTCACCGCCACCTAGAAGATAGCAGTGCAAGCGACAAGATGCACGAGGAGAATCTCAAGAATTGTGAGAGGCAGTTCGCTGTCCATTTTAAGGGCATCCTCGAAGACCGGACGAGCCGCGGCAGGCATCAAGTTTTCCACTTCAAATCGTGTGGCTATTCTCTGATCGACTCACCAAACATCGACAACTGGCAGATCATTCCGGACTATCCGATACGAGTTCAGCAAAGCAGAATCCTTGTCGATCAATTGAGGGACCTAGATTCCCAAATGCTGATCTCGCAAGACAACATGCTCGCCAAGATCATTAACTACATGCCGAATGAAGAGGAGCGTCAGCTGCGGGACGTTTTCAACTTTGAATTTGGCTGGGAGAATCACTATGATCCGATCGTTAGGCAAGCCGCCATTGCTGATGGTAGCCCCAGTCCAGGCCAGGCCCGTTTTTGTGGCAAGGTGGGCAACATGCCGTTGAGTCCCATTGATAGGCAGCGGCTGCTGAATTCTAAGGACGAAACGGTTAGACCGTACAGGTTCTAGGTGAACCCTGACAACCGTAAGACCAAGGAATCTACATTGAATGAGCCGATGATCGTTTCTAGTGGTCCAGGTGACAATCACTCTGCAAATGATAGTGGCAACGACGCAAACGACGACCTGAACTACGACGCCAACTTCAACGCGAACGAGGGGCACGAGAGCACCAATGCTAACGAGCCCAACGTGCCGAATGGGGCCGAGCTGTCCGGCGGGGAGCACAGCCGGAAGCTCAACCAAGAGCCTGGCCAGGAGCTCATCTGGAATCAGATCAGGAATATACTGGGGCCAGCGACTAGCGCGACGAGGCTAGCGACGAACCTGATGAGAGTTCCGACACGGGCGCCGGCGAGACTTCTGACGAAGAACAATCCTGACAAGAAACTCAACGAGGTCGGCGAGGAGTCCAATGAGAAGTACGGCGAAGGGAGCGAGCAAGTTGACGAATCCAGCGAAGAGGACTTTGAATTCAGCGAGAACGCCGTTGAACAAGGTCGACAGGAGGAAGGGATTAGTCGCTCAAGCCGGAAACTTGACATTGACGACATTTACAGCTGTGAAGATCCCGACGAGGTGGCTCACCTGCCTACTGCTAAACACTCTAGCACCTCTAACAGTAGCTCTTCTTCGGCAAACAGATCTTCTGCGCCAAACACTTGCGGCACTCAAATCAACACCAAAGTCTCAGAGACTATAACTCGAACCGAGGCTACCTCGCAGACGTGTGTTGAACTTCTAACCAATGCTGGCATTACAGCCAGAATGGCCGAAGTTCGCAGTCGCAACGGCCTGTGGGTCAATGGTGGAGCCTTTCTGGCTCGTCGCGCGCAGCAACACTCAAGCGCTCAGGCGACCCGCACGGAGAACGGTCTACCAGCTGCACCCAGAGATGGGCCTGAAGCTGGTTTTGGTGCTCAGCAGCAGCCTAGCACTGACGAGGACTGTCCGTTCCAAGGACGCTCCGGGTGTCGGAGACGAACGCAGCGCCATTGTACTCCGGCTCAACTGCGGCTTTGACGAATGGTAGCAAGGCTGCATCAAGACTTCTTGTTGCATACGTTTACGAAAGCCTGTTGTTGTAAGAAAGAACTGGCTAGCAATGATCTTCCTTGTGAGTCGGTCGGTTGATCGATGAACAGGTTGCAGCTCTGGCCGACGTGTATCATGTAAGTGAGGGTGGTCGACTTCGTAGTTCCGGCCATGCTGAGCTTTCGTCTCAGTGGTGTATATATGACGATGTGAGGCAATCTGTGTTTGGCTGTGGACTCTTTGGTGGGCACGGCGTTTCTTCCTTTTTGTCTTTGGCAGAACGAAACCAGAAGTCAGCACGAAATCGTGCTATACGACTCTTGGTCGCTTGTTCGTGGCTTTGTATGGTCTAGCCGGCTCGAATAGGCGGCTGGTAACGAAGCGCTAGCCTTGATGTGGCATCCATGGAAACCGAAGAGGATGCACAAGACTTCGAGAAGAGGATGTACTCTGTTGGGACACGGACTTGCAGCCAACGCAAAAGCTGGGTAACATGGACTTGGTCAAAGCCTGCACGTATGTTATTGGGGCAGGCATAGCTGGTGTGGCCGTGGCTCTGGACCGTCCTTGTGTATAAAAAAAGATGAACCATGTGCCCAACGCAGTATAATGGCATAGCTGCCAGTCTTCTATAGGGAAGGACTTGTCGCAGTAGCCTCGGTGAGCGTCCTTGAATACGATCGTGCAGGTCCACCTCGGTCAGTGGTTAAATTGCGTCAACTATCGCACAGTCAGACATGAGGAGCAAAGGAACATGAGCATCTCGAACCGCAACTCCTGCCGTGATCTATTGCCTCTTTAAAGTGCACGGTGTCACAGCACGCGGCCTCCCTGTCGGTCTTCTGAGCCGGACCCAGTCCCCAGTACCATCATGAACCGCTGTTCAGCGCAATTGTTCTTCTGTGATATTGGGAAATTTCATTCGTGAATTTTATCCGTCTTTGGATATTTTGTCGCATGCCAGACAGACCGTCACTGCCCGAAATGCCATGCCTCAGTACACCGGTCCCAGAAAAAGCGAAGCCGTTCCCTTTTTGCAGAAATATTTCATTTGCTGCGAATCTGCCAAAGCCCCTTCAAAACCAGAAGTGGCTGCGCTATCAAGCCCTTCTCGCCTCGAATTCCATCGCAAGACACCCGTCTAGTTGTCGAATCGATTTAGGCGGCGGTGATAGCCTTGCGGGTGCGGGCACCACGCTGCCTGGAGTTGAGGCGGACCTCGTCGCGGGCAACAGTAACGTCGGACTTCTGGACAACCTCCTCAGCCTCGGTGAGGATGAGCTCGATGTGGCAGGGGTTAGACATGTAGGGGTTGATCTAGATACAATGTCAGTTCATGGTCGTTGCAGATTCAGCTCGGCGATCGAGAGTCATCATAGGTAGGGTTCGGTTGGCACGTACACGACCGTGGGCACGGTAAGTTCGGCGGCGCTGTTTGGGGGCCTGGTTGACCTGGATGTGCTTGACGATCAGAGCGCCGGTGTCGAGGCCCTTGGAGTCGGCGTTGGACTCAGCGTTCTTCAGGAGCTGGAGCAGGAACTCGGCGGACTTGACGGGCCAGCGAGCGCGAGACACACCCCAAGCCTTGCCTGTTTGTCACCATGTCAGCTTCATCCTTCCTTCACATTTTGCTTGCGCTTCGATCGATCGCGTCCGTCCAAATCCATTCGCCAATGATTGCGAGTTTTCGTTTGACGCCCCCAGAATATCCTCCATGGCCACCTCCGTAAAGGTGCAGACAAAATTCGCATTCGTAGGACCGGGAATGTATCGTACCTTGGGCGGTGCGGCCAATGGAACCACAGTAGCGACGCATGGGCACAGCCTCGCTCTTCTCCTTGACGTTCTCGAGGAACTTGACAGCGCGCTGCAGCTTCCAGCCGTTGATGGCCTGGGCGGTCTCGCGGGTGTTCTTGAAGGACACACGCAAGTAGGCACCGCGGGCGCGAGCCGACTTGGCGGGAACAATCTCGGTGGCAGCGTACCGAACCTGAGTGGCGCAAAGAGAACAAGGTCAGCATTCCATCCGTCGTGTGGTATCTCCAATCATGTCGTCGTCCCGATCTTGAATGTCCATTCCTCCCTCGGATCTTTCTCCACTTTTCGAAATGGTGCTCGTGACCGCATCACAATCGGTCCTGGGGAGGGCGAGATCGCATTTTCGAGGTGAACTCACCATCTTGACGAAATTGGGTGTGGATGGTTGTCGTGGGGTGTGTTGTTGGGAGGATTGGTCGACTAGCTGCTGTCGATGTCCAAAGTCGGGACGTTCCACTCTGAAAATCTGGAAGGTGCGCGGCAAATCACGTGCGGAAGAACGGCAGGAGCGATTGCGCCGAGCAGCGCTTTCCTCACCAGCGCCATGCTGACATAAGGTCGGCGAATCGGTTCTTGCGATTAGGCCAATCAGTCGACCACAGGGGAGCGCACCCCTGCTCCAAGCTCGGATCCAGCTGCACTAGCGCGGGGATGCCTGCCCCATGAGTGCCAGAACCTTGCTCTAAAATTTTCCAACTTTTTTTGCTTCGAGAAAAGCTGCTTTTCTGAATTGACCGAACTGCTCATCAGCTCGACAACTCAGCACTTCTAACGGGAAACTCTACACCACCCGTCGCAGTAACCCTCGATATTCCAACACAGTCCATCGGGGCTCTACTGTCATTTTACACACACTCAAACACCGCAATGGGTTTTGAGCCAAGAGGAGGTCGTGGGGGTGGTCGCGGTGGTTTCGGCGACCGCGGTGGCCGTGGAGGTGGCTTCCGTGGAGGCGATCGCGGAGGTCGCGGTGGCTTTGGTGACCGTGGTGGCCGCGGAGGTGGCCGTGGTGGCTTCGGTGACCGTGGTGAGTTTCTTACAGTCTAATCGACCGCGTTGGTCTGGCGTTGCTAAACATCAAGATTCAGGTGGTCGCGGAGGTGGTGGTCGTGGCCGTGGCGCACCTCGAGGACGTGGAGGTGATCGCGGCGGGCGTGGTGGCGGCCGTGGAGGCGCGGGAGCTGGTGCCAAGGGTGGAAAGAAGATGATTGTGGTGAGTTCCTTGGTCGCACGCGCCTCATCTACATCTTTTTACTTACATGGTCTTTCCTCAGGAACCCCACAGGCATAAGGGTGTCTTCGTTGTCCGTGGTGGCAAGGAAGATCTGCTGGCTACTGCCAACTTAACCCCCGGCGAGAGCGTCTACAACGAGAAGCGTGTTGCCATCGAGAACGCAAAGTCTGAGGACGGCAGCACCACCAAGACCGAGTACCGTGTCTGGAACCCCTTCCGATCCAAGTTGGCCGCTGGTATCCTCGGTGGTCTCGAGACTATCTACATCAAGCCTGGCTCCAAGGCTCTCTACCTTGGTGCCGCCTCCGGAACCTCAGTCTCCCACGTTGCCGACATCGTTGGCCCTACCGGTACCGTCTACGCCGTCGAATTCTCCCACCGCTCTGGCCGTGACCTTATCAACATGGCCACTCGCCGCACAAATGTTGTCCCCATCGTCGAGGATGCCAGACAACCCCTCAAATATCGCATGCTTGTCGACATGGTCGACTTCATTTTTGCAGAGTATGTTACTTACCGCTTAGGAGGGTGATTTTTGAGAGACTGAAGTGCTGACTGATTATAGTGTTGCCCAACCCGATCAAGCTCGTATCGTTGCCCTGAACGCTAAGCTTTTCCTGAAGCAAGGTGGTGGCATGCTCATCTCTATCAAGGCAAACTGTATTGACTCAACCGCTCCCCCGGAGCAGGTCTTCGCCGCCGAGGTGGAGAAGCTGAGGGCCGAGAAGTTTTTCCCCAAGGAGCAGTTGACTCTGGAGCCCTACGAGAGGGATCACGCTGTACGTAACTCCACATTTTGAACTCTGACAACTTGCGCTTACTAACAAACACACAGATGGTGTCCGCCGTGTACAGGCAGAAGGAGTTCGCGGAGTAAGCTCATCGACGGCTCAGCGAATTCGATATGTTGTTTTTCAGTTTCATGATTCCAGGTGTTCTTCGGTTTGGATGGCTTTTCCCTCTTCAATTCGGCAACGGCGTATGACGGCGTTAAAAGGGCATCATCTGTCAGGCATTTCCTTCCGACGCGTGAATGCAGCACGTGTGTGACGATACGTTCATCGAGGGTTCGGTAGACTAAAATCTGGAGATACCTGTGAGCTGGATATTGGTACTGTGCATGCATCTGAGAGCATGGTGTCACGCCTACGTCAGTAGGAACAGACAGTATGTTTTATAATTGCAGTCATTCTTGATTATCATGACATTGGATCACTCAATCAGTTCTCGCTCTCGACGCGCGGTGTTTGTGCCGCTCATGTTCTAGGATTGCGCGACGATAGCTGATTGGTCGCAGACAGTCCTCATCACAGAGGGCTTGGTCCAAGACGGGCAGGCTCTCTGAAGAAAATTCTTCTTCTAATGCGGCTCAATATCCCACCGTCTTCAATTTGTTGACCAAATGGCATCGCGTGCAGCATCGAGACCATTACTCGCTCCCGTTGAAGCGTCAAGCACTTCGACACTTAACAATCCTCGACCTGTGACTTTTGGCTTCCATTACTTACATGACAGTCTGAGGTCGGCTCGCCTATCTGAAACACGGTGTGCAAGTCCAATCATCATTCCTTAAGTCCGCGACTGGACCTAGTAGCCTGTAGTCTTTCACCACAAACACAATGTTATCAACGAGCTTCGTACGCAGAGATCACCTCACAGCGCTACAAGGGGTCAGCAAATGCCCTTCTACGCAGAAATGTCTCGTGCAGCGTCAGAGGTTAAACGAGCGAGACGAAGATCTACATATCTTTGCGCCCCGTGCTGCTCTGGTCTTGGCTCAGGATCTGCAGTTGTCGGTGCCATTTGCACACGAGCCAGGTTGACCTCCACAGCGCCACCCGAGAGCTGCTTCTGCTCCCGCAATCCTGCAGGAGCCTCAGTACCATTGCCCATAGCCACTGAGCTCGACGGCTCCTGGACAAACTGTTGTACGCCATTCGTGCGATTCAGCATGCCCGGGATCGTCATCTCAAAGGAGGGCGGGGGCGAGATCAGTGTTCTGGCAGAGGCTGCCTCTTTGACTGAGGGCTCCATCGGTGTTTCTGCCCCCTGCCTGAGAGCTGGGATAAACGCGCATGCAAAGGGGTTGACCGGATGGCTGCCAAGTGGCCGCTGCTGTGCTTGTTGCTGTTGAAATGGTTTTTGCCAAGGGAGTGTGAGCGGCATGTGGGCCTGTGGAGCGGTTCGGGGTTCGTGTGTCTCCTGCGCAGCTAATTGCGAGTCCTTCTGCTGGAAGCAATCTATAACGAGAGCGTTACGAATAGGCTGGCCCCAAGTCTGGTTGACACCTGGTGGCTCTTGTTGGATCGACCGATGACATGCCTGGGCGTCGGGGTAAAGTTTCCGGCAGCTGCCAAGTTCGACAGCCCTTGGGATCGTGTCGTTGTTGCTGATATGGGTACTGGCGGGTCTGAGAGTGTGTTGGTTGACTTGCATTCTCAGTAGACCGGCTGCACACCACCTCGTGCTCCGGGATCGACGCCAAGTTTATGGGTGCAGTCCCGGACATGAGATTTGAAGTTTGGGGCACTGCGACTAGATCCGAATGCGTCAAGAAGAAACCTTGGCGTGTCGAATCCAGCGGATTCGACTCTTGCTGCAGTGAGAGAAGAGGTTGGTGATGAAGACTGTGAAATGGCAGCTGTTAGCTTAGTGGATCAGACGCCTGCGAAGCTCGAGCTGGGTTCAAGCTCAAGCGGTGCTGGCGTTTGATGCTGCTGTAGAATTCAGTATTGCAAATACTGCAAGGCTCGCTTTCGCACTGCTGGACCTCTGGAACAGAAAGATTGCGTTTGGTGCGCTCACACTCCATGTGATCCGGAGAGACGCCCGCTTCGAATGACCATTCGTCGATGATCTTATTGCCATTCTTCAGCATAGTCTCGAGTCGATCGAGTATGGCTTGGCGCAGCTTTCGATTGGTGCCAGTGCATTTGTAGCAATAGCGTCCTCTGGTCCCGGCCTGGGTGGACAATGTGGACACGCAGGTGACGATGCTCGCTCGGTGGGTGGCCCTTCCAGATGTGTTCTCAGAAGGATTTGAGGCGGGAAGTATAGAGTCGAGCGCATCAGCTTTGGTGTCTGGTTGCTCCTGGAAGTGCGGGAGACCGCTGAAGATGGACTGTGAGGCCTGTGAGCTGGCTCTAGATGTCTTGCCGACACCTCTGCGATTTCTCCTCTCGTGCTGAGTATGGAAGCCGGCATTGCTGTCTCCCTTGTGACTGTATCGTTGGTTTCACAGGCGAGGAGCATCCACCATGTCGGTGTCTAGCTCAGAAAACCTCTGCTTGGGCCCGTTATGTCCGCCCTCCGCTGCGACCACTGCGTCCGCCACGTCCACCTTTGCCTCTGACCATGTTGTAGCCGGCGATCCCAGGGCGCAAGTGTGAAGAAGAGCGCAGTAAGATTCCTTGCATGTGACAAAACGGCCAATACAAAGGATTTGAGAAAATACCACCACCCAAAAACATCATCTGCCCTGGCCAAGGGAGTATTCATATACTAATATCTGGAGTCTGTGAATGTTGATTTCGTCGAGGCTTCTCTTGGCCGCAAAGCCTCCACCACAATGCCTGAGCAAAGACAAAGAGCTGTCTGTTTATTGGGATCAGCCTTGCCTTGCGTATGGAGTCCGTCGTCAGTTTTATGTTTTGATCTTACATCCAGCGCCAAACAAAGACTATCAAAGGAAAGTATTTCCCAAAATTTGCTTTTGATACGTACAGTCGGCGGAGACAATAGGTTAGAGCATCTGGCTGGTGCCTCGGTTGTCTGCACAGTCCTCTCATCTGTATCACAATGCTGTCAACGGAAGGAACTCGGTGGCAAAAGCAGCGTGGGTTTCGATGACCTCGATCACTTTTGGCCATGAAACAGATCCAGCCGAGTCCCTTTCGGGGCTTCAGCGCTGTACCCAAGTACATTGACAGACTCCCACTGACCACCACTGCTTCAGTGGTATGCCTGATTATTGCTTGGTAGGCCATGTGCGGACTGGCAGCTCGATGTATTCAGGGTCAAGCCAAAGAGGTTGTATGCTTGATTCGAAAGAAGGGGAGTGTTGTTTTGCTCATCGGGTCTCCAAGACAGCTCAGATATTCCTGCATCAGTAAAACTTCACCGTTGTGGAACCCTCTCCTGTATTCTCATTCACATACACCAACGGGAATGACAACATACATACGATGTCGATTTGCTGCTTGTTTTGCGTATGATTCGTACGGAGGAGAAAGACTGAGTGTTCAGCCCAGAACGAGCGGCGAGACCAACTGCTGGCGCGGACCACTGTTAGGGTCGGAGCTCAGCGTCAACTGGGCATCGAAGTACACTCGTCCTCCCACACAACTTTGTGGGACGCTTTGAGCGCAGTAATATGCGCCCTTGGTCATTTGGCGTGGAGTTGACTAAGCTCATCTTTCCGGCTCGGTTTTCATTAGGAGTAGCACATAGTGAGACTGTCGAGTCCAAGGACACCGCGACGCGGAGAGAGGCCTTGAACTTTGAGAGTGCATGGCACCAGCGACGCATGTAGCCCCTTCATGCGCTGCCCTCTAAGCTAGCCTTCTGTAGGTCTTGACTCAAGAGCTCCATTTTTCGGACCTTGTCCAGGCGGTGAACAACGCTGTGGACGCGAGGACGACTATGCGCAAGCGCATTCGACCAGTGCTTCACAGGTGCGTTCCGCGCATAGGTAGTGATACTGTCGCAGTGGGGTTTGCGCTGCATATCCCAGAGGTGAACAGGCTAACGTACTTGCATGATGAATACAGGACAGCAAGGTATGGATTGGTCATCAACGGCCGTTGTCTGTGGTGAGAAGGACAGAAGAGGACAGCCAGCTGTCGTGAGAGGCCGACGTGGTGTGAGAGGCCAACGTGGTGTGGTGAGAAGTGAAGATATCAAAAAGAAGGTCACTGATTGCGTGACAAAAACACCATGTTTCAAAGAGCAACAAGGTTCGAAATTCAAACAAAGATGCGCTGCGCAGTCGATCAGCGCAGTGTGATCTCTGGTCATCAACTGATGTCCTGTAGGTTTCGATTCGATCAAAGCTTGGCCGTGGAGCCGATCGATAGGGAAGGAGAATTCCCGGGAGGACTCAAAATTGAATGGCGTTGCATGTTGAGGGAAAGGAGGCATATAGGAACAAGGAGACAGTGGATGAGGCGTTGGTGATTGATTGCAGGTGCTTAGCAAATAATGTCGCTGGGTAGCTCTCAAGTGCTGGCCCTGGAGGTCAGATGTCCGTTCAAGACTCAGGCCAGTGCTCCAGTGCTCCAGAGCTTGTTGTGACAAGGGCTGCATGGGCCGCCTTCTCGAGCTCCGCTGCCAGATTACTCACAGAAGACCGTTTCACTCCTGAAGTACGCTTTTTTGTACCGCCCATAACCCTGTCTCTCCAGCACTCTTGGCGTATGTACCTTTCAAGGCCTGACGCACCCACTGGAGCCTAAAATTCCAGAGGTGTGACTTCCGATGTGAGGGCATACAGCGCCAGTAGCCCCTGAATGCCTTAGTGGCCTAGTGCTCAAAAATAGCATGTTCTCTTTCTAACCATATCTATAACCCCATGATAGAAATTTGCGTAGAATATTGATATGAACATATTACCCTCCTAATTCTGGCGATATATAGCACAGATGAATATCTTGCAATTCTTGTTGTAAATAATGGCCATGTTACTTGAGAGAAATGCCGGATCCTTAGGGTTAGGGTCGGTATAAGAAAGCGCACTTCAAGAGTGAAACGGTCTTCTGTAGTTAATGTCCCGAGGCGGTCCCCCGGGGGTCTGGCCCACTGCTACTTGAGGCCCTGAAACCAAACTAGGATCAGAGCTGTGTTGAGACCCAGGTGCCAGGCTGCCTGGTGCCTTCTCAATACGACAACTTCGCCTCGAATCTCGGCACGGTCTCGAGGTGATTTCGAGACCATACGTACTCTAAAGATGTCACCCACCTCTCCACGCCTTCTCCATCCATGCCTCGTCATGCTCATCGGATGACCACATAGCCTCTTCGGGCGCCCTGCGGGGCCTGCAGCCATGCCCTGCATACCCGCGGTTGTGGCCTCTGTAGCGGTTATGATGAGTGATAGTGGTGGACAGAGACCACTGCGGTACCATACCTCGGTCTGGTTGGCACATTCTAGCCAGGAAAGGCCCCACGTCTGCCGTCTTCCATGCTTCACGGCTGCGGCAGTTTGTGGTCATACAAAGTACAAGCGGACCTCTGAATGGCATCAACACGTCGCGTCTTCGGCACTCTTGCCCGCCGCAACCTCTCCTCAGCAGGCCGCGCCAGAGTCGGCTCTTGAGGTGCTTGCCTTGCAGACTACGACAAGGTCTAATCTGCCAAGCACGTGTCGGAACACTTTCATACGATATCACCATCAGCCTACTGCATAGCCTCGCAACACTGTGGTATCATCAACTCATGCCGCTACTTCGTACTTCGTACACCGGCAATAGTTGTCAAGCAAGCAGAAGGGGGAAGTTGCCGCCGGCCGATCATGATGACTTGGCACACACAGGCCGCTCTTTTGGCAGCAGATCAGTTCGAGCATGCCTGGGTTCACAACGATCCAGGACTGTCTGACCGTCTGGGCAGCTCCGCGCAGCCCGCGATGTTGCGAACCACAGTACCGCAGTCCGACGTACGAGTCCACCATGTGGCGGACAAGCAACCTGCGGCTTGCGGCCTACCACAGTACAGGATAACCCAGCGGTGGTGATCATCCCAACCTTTGGCACACTCCCTTGCCTTCTCAGGGATCCTAGACGTCTACGATGCATGCATCCCTGCCGCACACATTTTCCCACGACAGGGCCTTGATGCAACAGCTTTCTTCTCACCGAGTACTTCACTTACTAGAACTGGTCAAGTCTTTTCCATCTTCCCTTCGACCTTCTGACGGGTCCCAGTATGCACACGCACAATGTTCGTTTCAGTATATTAGCCGCAGAGACCAGCTGTCTCTAAACCTTCATTCATTTTTGCTTCTGTGCATATCATCCCGCTCTCTCTCTCTCTCTCTCTATTGATATGCGGACGGACGTAGTCTCGCCGTCCCTGTCAAACCACTGCGCAGAACGACCTTCTCCTGCCTAAGACAAATATCATCATTTTCTTCTTCACCGTCTTTTCTCACTCACGCGTGCAAGGGAGCACAAGAGGATACTCGAAAGTTTCAGACGGACCGGGTCGTTATGGTAGGACAGCCCATTTTGCTTCTGCAAGATCAAGCTGCACGAACTGTCATCGTACTTCTTGGACTCTTGGCTATACCTTACCGTCTCGATATCAACTTGCCGCTCACCTTTCACAACTGAGCTCGCGTGGCCCTCTTTCGTCTGATTCCTCGACTCGACCGCTCCGGATGACCTGCGGCCTCAGTGGCCTTGTGTGGACCTCGTGGTGCCACAAGATCAACTCTACGGCGCACCAATGACCAAGGTCTGGTGTTGACACTCAAATCCGCCTACCGCTTGCTCCCGCAGCTTGGCTGCCGATATCTCAATATGCACGTGGACGACCTCTCGGAGCAGCAGCTGCAAAACTTTGCGATCATCGAACGATTGGTCTCGGTCTTGTCGTTACTTGGTTGTGTGATTATCATTGCGAGCTTTTGCATGTCAAAAGCCTTCCACAAACCGATCAATCGACTAGTCTTCTATGCCTCTATGTAAGACGCAATCTTTCTACTTCTCTCTGCGTTTGTCCTATCGAAAAAGTTCCACACAGTTGGCAATGCTAGCAGCCTACGTTACGATATATTCTGTCTGGCCGACACGTTACTCATATACTGCCCCCACGGACCTGATCAAGACTGCTGCTGACATGCTTCTGGAAATGTAGAGGAAATATGATGACGAACGTAGCAACTCTTATGGCGCGAAGTTATGTGAGCGATGGCGGCTCTGCTGGCTGTCAACTACAAGCCTTTCTGATCCAGATGTAAGCCACGATTTAGCGAGCTCAGCTAGTGTGTTGCGACATCTCACTGACTCTAGGGACGCCACTAGGTTCATGCCCGCCGATGCGTTCTGGACATTGGCCATGGCAGTCAACGTCTATTTGACATTTTACTACAAGTTCGATGCTCAGAGGCTGCGGCGAATGGAAATCCCTTACCTCTTGTGCTGTTACGGAATCCCGTTCGTCGTGGCATTGACGTACATATTCGTAAGTACAGAGGAGAAGGGTCGGATGTATGGCAATGCGACTATCTGGTGCTGGGTCTCAGCTCCGTGGGACGTACTACGTATTGCGACGTTCTATGGCCCTGTATGGTATGCAAGGTTCCGATCATGAGCGCTGATGCAGCGGGATTCTGGCTGACACTGAAGCAGGGTGGTTATAGCCATTACATGTTTCATATACATCCGCGCAGGACGAGAGATCTACCGCAAGCACAAGCAGCTGAGAGACCTAAACTATACCTCCCACTACGAACCCGAGCCACTTCCGATGAACAACAGTCCCTTCAACACCAAGACGACCGAAGTGACTGTCTCTGTCTCGGAAGCCCAAGAGGGCATCGATTTGTCCTCACTCGGCATCGGCTCAAGCAATAAACATCGCTCCGTCTCAGCCCACCCCACCCAGCCCACCGCATACTCCGTCTCCATCAGCGCCCTGCCCGCTACTTCAAGCGGGACAAGCCCGACGACAACGACAGCGAATGTGAACCGGCACGCCTCGGTGGCGCCAAAATCCCGCCGCAAGGCCGCCATCGATGCCAACAACGCGGCCTGGGGTTACACCAAGGTTGCGATGCTCTTTTTCACCGCCATGCTCGTGACGTGGATCCCCTCCTCGGCGAATCGGCTCTATTCGCTAGGTGGTGACGGCGACATCAACCTGCCGCTGGAGTACATGTCGGCGTTCGTCCTACCGCTGCAGGGGTTCTGGAATGCGATCATCTACTGCACGACCAGCTGGAAAGCGTGCAAGATGCTGTGTGAGGACGTGAGTGCGTGGTTCAAGTCGACGCCGGCACCAGCGCTGCCGCCGGGCCGCGGCCGGATGGGCAAGGAGGTGGATGTGGGCGGGGTTGGGGGAGGGAGGTTTGTTCGGATATCCAAGGGGGGTAGCGAGACGGAGAGCATGGAGGAGCTGGCCGACGGAAACAGGTCATCGCCTGTATGAGACTTTGCATGAAGGTTAAACAGCACCAATTTCTATCGATTGCGGCGAGCGGAAAACTCTAGTGGCATTCACTTGTGCTATCTTTGATACCCCATACTGTATCCCAGCCAGCACACCAATGTCGGAAATGTCGACAGGTTGTATATTTATTCGCTCTCATCTCTTTTCTGCGCATCCGTACCAAGCATGATCGTCAGTCTACCAAGATCCGGGCGAGTCCGATGGAACAGCAAACTCGCAGCGGGATGTGACCCTCGTCTCACTCAGCTGTGGTCCTCCCGCGCTCACTGCCTGATGGTACCTGAGGACTGTGGCCATGTGGGTGACATTGCATGGCGGGCTCCAGGATGATCCGATGCGTCATTTCTCTACTTTCTCCTTTCACCCCGCAGGAGCATACGCGAAATATTCGTCACGTTGCTGGAAATTTCGGAGCCACACCTGGGCATCTGGACCTCCTTCGGCCATGCAGGACGCCACCAATATTGTAAGCTGGCAGGGTTGGGAGGGGCAGCCACTTCCCGAAAAGCGATCGTAATCTGGGGTAAGTTGCCAAGTGGCGTGGCCCCTTGCCTGCTTGCCTTGTCCGCTTGTCTTCATTCCGGTGGGGGCGCCATCACGACGTTGCATTGTCAGAGGAGACAGCGGGTAGCATGACAGCCAAAGCAGCCAAAGTAGCCAAAACAGCCAAAACAGGAGAGATCATTTGCTGCCATGTACAGAACATAAACATCAAACGCACTGCACGAGAAATAGAGTGCACTTGCTCAGCATTTTGTCTGGAAGTTTTGTGGCCAGTACTGCTCTCTATTTTCTGCTCTCTGCTTTCTGTTTATTGTGACTAGAATCTTGCATGATGGCTACTGACGAGTTTGGCCCGTTGAGTGCCGCTAGAAGTGTGCTACTTTATGCGTGACTTGTCTAGTCTCGTGTGGTAGTAGTCCTTTCCTCCATGTGCTATTCACCCGGCTGTACCCCACTGTCGGGTCCCTCTAGTATCGAATCCATCTGATGATTTTGTGACATGCTGTGCTAGTTTCCCACACAGAACGAGTGAAGCTGTAGATCCTCAAAGTGCTTCATGCCAAGAGCCTCCCTGTGCTCTCAGGGCTCTTCAGTGCTCGCTGGCTGATTGGGCCACAAGCGCATTTATTCCGGTGCAAGGTAACTTCGGGCGAGGCCGCGTGAAATTGCTCAGAAGGTTTGGTAGACTTCATTTGTCATCGTGATCTTCGCATTCAAACCATTGGCTTTTTGAGTCTCGCAAATTGCCCTACTGTGGCAGGTCTGTTCATCCGCTAAATATCCATGGATGGAGGGAAGGACGCTCTGCCGGAGCCAGTGGATTTCCGAGGAACAGCGGATGGATCTACACAATACCTAGGTAGACCTAGGCCTCTCTACCTATAGAGTGCGTGAGCACGGATATCTGTCACATACACACTGTAAAGTATATTGTAAAAGTAGCCGCCAGCGACGCAAGGCTAAAAATTGTCCAAGGGACTATCCACCAGCATCGCCTCCGGAAACAGACCAATGCTTTCCTAATCGGGTAACTGCCCCTGAATCTATCCGGTAGGGAGGACGCCAGATCCATGCTCCATCGTATACCCTGCATTCCACTTGAGCAAGGTTCGCAGATCCGGGGTTTGGAGCCCCACACACCACAAAAGCTCGAAGCGAAAAGCTTGTGTGGACGACGACTCTCGACTCGTGGCCCGCCTAAGAACGACGGAACAACGAAGCCTTTCTGTTGGACAGTTTTGCTCAGCCTAACTCAGGGAAGCAGCTATGTCGACCCCGGATGTACTGGCCAACCGAGATCCGCCATGTGATGTGCGACGCCTTGCAGCACACCGATGTGCGAGTTGTTGGGACATGCCCCCAATGTCTGGGACTTCCGGCTTCAGGGCAAGCGAGATCGAAATGGCTCGTGCAAGGGGCATCTGTGTTGGTGCTCCAAGCGTGGCGTTTGTGCAGCGCGGACATGTCAAATTTGCTGTCAATAGTAACGTCTCTTACCCAGTATTCAAGCCTAGGGTCCTGGAAGGATCAGAGCTATCAGTCAGACGGTGCAGGCTAATCAGCAACACTTTCCTACAATAGTAGGAGTACCAACAGCTGTCATCTCGGATGGCCTCCCTGCCTCCCTGCCTCCCTGCCTCCCTGGTGAGCTGATGAGCTAGTATTGTCAGTCCCAAATCTTCGGGGTTAGCAAGTCTCCACCTGCTGAAGCTCGCGTGAGCGATTGTGAAGACGACGATGGAGCCAGGGGCCCTCGAGTCGCGGATCGCAAGTTCATACCATTTTCCAGTACAGCACAATAACAGTTGTATTGGCCCTACCATCCGTGCGCCCTAGCGTCCGAGGCTATCACACACGGCAAGGTCGTCGGTTCCAATCCGTCGGGACTGGCTTTGTCGGCCGTCTCGCGTGTCCGGTTTGAGCAAGGACATGCGACAACGCGATGATACCTCGTGGACCGACTCTGCAGAGCATTGGGCAGCCTGAAAGCCCGAGATTGCTCCGGCATCACCAGAACTCTGAAGTTGTGAGTGTGTAGTGTACAGTGTATCCCTGACGCAGCTCGTTGCTGACCCGTTAGCATAGTGATCGGCAAATATTCGTTCCAGGCCATGGTATCACTACGCAGGATCTACAGGAAACAAGTGTCAGCAACCTAGAATGCAGACAATATCAGTCACCGCCAGTGTGCGAGCAGGACAGTCATGTAGTAATCGATTTGTCAACTACCTAGTCTAAAGTAAGTACGCGTGCGCACCTGTGGGTATTTCCTCCACTGATGCTGGGCCCATTCCTAACGCCGAAAGGCTATGCCAGCGCGCTTGTATGTGAATATGAGGAGGATGTCAGACCGCGCAGGAGGGAGGCAGCCTGGGCCTTGTGTCTGTCTCACCGGTCCGAGAGCAATCGCCTGGATCGCTCCGTCGGCGCACTTCTGGCACCAAGATCTTGGAGCGAGACCTCAAACGCAGCGATGACGCTGTGTGCTCCTAGTGGGACACTTAACGACAGAAGTGCCGACGGTCCTGATCGTGACAGAACGGGATGATGTTGGGTCTCCGTTCCACCATTGGTAATTCTCGGGTTCAGTCGTCCGGTTTTGCTTCATGTGAGGCCTTGCAGGCCGCAATGATGCTGTACTCCCAGTGGGTCTGCTTCTCGAGACACTCGTCGACAATCTGGGGTACCTCCCACCACCACTTGTCGCATGACACGAACGGGCCCCAGATCTGCTGCCACAGCAGACGGCCGATGATGCAACGCAGATCCTTGTTGACGGCGGCGGCGCTAGTCTGCTGTTGCCGCTGGGTATCACTGCTCTCCGCCTGATCTCCGCGACCGGCGATGGCCTGGAAGCGTGTCTGCGTGATGATGCTGCCCTTGCCGCGCAGTTTGGCCTCCTCTAGCCAGATGGGGAAGAAGCGGCTGGGGCGTGTGACGCGGAAATGCAACTCCAAGTTGAACAGCAAGTGCGCATCCAGCCACTCCCGTAGCATTGGACCCAGCGAAGTCGCGATGGGGCTTGGATCCATCACGACCATGTGCAGCAGGCCGCCGGGGGCCAGGACATGGTTGATCTTGTTGAGTAACTTCGGGAGGTCGGACGAGGGCAGCATAGAGGTAATACCAATGCAGGAAATCGAGGAGAAGGTGTCGGCGGCGAAAGCCAGAGTCGACGCTGAGACGATTGGGCAAAGCATGGGGTGGACATTCGGATACTGCTTGTGGAGTAGAGGTTCGGGCGATAGGTGGTATACGGAGACGTGGGCGTTGGACACGGCCAGGTACGAAGTCGTGCCTGGGTCGCTGCTATTAGCATGCAGACAAACATGAGGACAACCACGAGGACAAGAATCTGTGCCTCGTATTCAACATACCTTGACCTTCGAAGAGGGACAGAATTTTCTGGACGCCAGGCTTGGCGACCGGCTCCGAGCCTTTGTCAGTCGTGTCCCAGATCGACTCCATATTGTAGAGCGCAGACAGGAGCCAGCACTGCTTCTCCATTTCGCGATCATGGCAAGCCAGAGCGCCGTCCGCGACACGGACAGCTTCAACACCTGCGCCGTCCTGGCTTTGCTCCCTGGCGACATCGAGGTCGCGCACGCCGTCCTCCTCTTTCAGACGCAGCAGGATGGCCAGGGGGCTGGCCTCAAGCATGCGTTCGGACTCACGCTCCATAAGCGCAAGATCCAAGGTGAGCGCAGCAAGTTTCTCAGCGACGGTGGTGTCTGTCATGTCCTCGACGCCGGAGATGGCCGACTCGGTTGGGCTGACAGCCCAGTCGTCGGGGGCTTTCCAGGCGTCGGCGTTCGTAGTCGGGCGCATGGACGCGGGAGGAATGGCGGGGGCGGCCACCTTGAGTCGAACGGGCCGCTTGGGCTTAGCATTGTTGGTAACGATTGCGCCATTGGTGCAGTTGGACGTTTCCTGGATTGTGGGAAGCTGATGAATCTCACTCGAAGCTGGCCTTTGGGGAGCCCCAGATGATGGCTGTTGAGAAGCGTAAGATGCTGGCTGCTGATCAGGTGTATTGACAGGCTCACTGGTCAGTTCATTGAAGACTTCGTTGAAGTGGGTAGACTTCTGGCCAAATCTGTCATGGACCTGCGTCAGAAAGCTAGCTTCAGTAAGGTTGATTACACAAAGAGTACTTACAAGTTCTTAGCAGGGCTGTTTGGTTGTTGGCGGTAAAAGTCTCTAGCAGAGATGTGAATCTTTGACACAAGATAATCGCTATCCTCCTCTGTTCGCTCCCGGGACGAGACCACAGTTGTCTTGGTGACCATGGAGACTCCATCACCAAACTCCTGGAACTGGGTGGTGGTACCTGGCTGAGGATTTGTTATGTCGCAGCCAAACAGGGAGCCACCTGGAGCACGCTCAGTGTCATCGAGGTCATTGAAGACAGACTCTGCAAAGCCTGGTAGGTTCTTAGTAGTCTGGCTCATGGGAAGGGTCGTTTTGAGCAATGCGTCTTTGGCAGAGGCCCTCTTGGAGGATCGGAAGATGCCCATGGTGGAAATGAGTGCATGCTGGCAGGGTGATGGACCAGCAGCAGTTTGGGACAACCTCCGAGCAGATTTATAGTGAAAAGGTTGAGGTTGAGGTTGAGGTTGAGGTTGAGGTTGATGATGCTGTTCTTGTGATTTCGTTGCGGAGAGTGGCAAATGCAAAAGGGGGCTTCGGGCCATGGGGTCAAACTCACTGGAAAATCGCTTGGAGGGCAAGCCAGGTGACTTGTCTGCTCCTGAGGTGCTCGGTCGTTGGTGGGTGGGGGAGGATGTGGATGTGATATCGCTGTGGGGCTGCTCCTCTGTGGTAGGTGATCGCAATGACGAGCTGGCCGCCGACTGAGTCTTACCTTTGCGGGATGAGGATGCAGCCTTCTTGCGGTGTTTGCCACCAAAGAAACCGAACTGTTTCTCGACAGAGGACACTGAGCTTCGGACAGAGCCTGAAGTTCGATTGCCCGACTGAGCATCAGTCCTCTCCTCATCCTTATCCTGCTCCTGATCCTGATCGTCGTCGTTCTGGTTGCCATTGTCCTTGCCTTTCTCCTTGCCCTTCTTGTCCTTGCGGGCGCGGCGGTCACCTACCGACTCCCTGGTGGGGTCACTCCAATCGACGTCGAACATCTTGTCTCCAACATCACCAGGCTTCTAGCAGTGGCGGCGCATGGGACGGGCGTCTGGCGAGGATCCCATCGGGTTCAATTTGGCACTTGGAATGTGATTGGCGTTTTAAAGTCGTGCAGTACAGCTGTGGGGGCAACAACTGTTTGCGGCGCAACCTGAAGTCCGAAGTCTGAAGCGTAGTACTACTTGCTATAGCTTTGGTGACCTGGACTTTTTTAGTTGAATGTAATTCTACCAAATGTGGTGAGGTAGACCTACTGCAAGAGGGGAAGGCTGGCTTTGTATTAGGTAAAGAGAACCTTTTATTGAGAGCAACGGATGTGGCTTGAAACCTGCAGTCCAAAGTTGGGTGGTGATGGGTTAGGAAGGGTTGTTGGTATAAAGGAGAAGATTTTGAATAGCTGCTGACAACGAGGGCAGCAGGTAGCCAGCGGGGTGGCGGTCACTTTTGTGGGCCACACAGCCCTGGGTGAAGGAAGGGATCCAAAGCAGATGTGTCACTTCTTTGTCAAAGAAACATCAAATATCTGTCAACTCGAGGTTGCAGAAAGGGGAGACTTAGATGCACCGCTACCTGCGTGCGCCCAAGCCAAAGTGTTCAGCTGAGGACACCTGCTTGCTGTGACGAAGCAGACTACAATCTGAAAAAAGGAAAGTGGGATTCGGCAAAAAGCCCCAATCAGAATCCAAACCCAGCTAGTCTTGAGGAGTCTGGCGACAAGCTGAGGCTCAAGCGCAATTCGTATTGGTTTGTGGCAATGGTGAAAGTAAGAGCGTGGGCGAGAGGGACAGCACAGCACAGCACACCCAGCCGAAGCTATGGATCCGAGAGCCCATCTGATATCAGGTTGCGCAAGAGACCCCGCACTGAGTGCAGAAACTTCAGTCGCTCAATCTTCAGAGTCTGGGACAACATGGGTGAGCTTGGCTAAGGTCTTGCGGTCACTAGACACACTTACCATAGAGAAGTGAGAGGCTGGCTTTTTGCGTCATTGGTGATTTGTCGGACAAACTCAGCAGCCGTACCCATATTTCATGCAGATTGGAAGCAAACGTGGGTTGAACCCGCAAGTGACAGACATAGGAAGCAGCTACAACACTCGGATATGATAAACCCGGTGTCACCAACACAGACATTAGGGAGAAGGAAAAGCTGCCAAGTCATCTTCAGGGTGAGCATGCGCTTGGGCTGGGAAGCCGGGGATTCGGACTTCCGTCGTTATCTTGCACCTTTCATCGATCTATCGCTTCTAATACCGGAGAGCTGGGCGACTTGCTTTGCTATATGGTATGAGATGTGTGACGTTGGCGGACAGCCGACGAGAGGGCTGACAGAGCAAAGGTAGTAAGAGGACACTATACAGGACGATATGGCCATAGAATCCGAGAACGCGAGTAGAAAAAAGGGAATGTAACAATCAAATATCGTGGGAACATGACTTGATGTTTGAACAGCCCGACGTCTCGCCAGGACATCAGGCCAGGCATCGGCCACTTGCAGTGTGTGCCGTCAGACCAGCCCAACATGGGCTAAACCTTGAGAATGAATTCTGCACCTTCTTTATTCCAGTTTGAACCCGAGCCGTTGTCTCTTGTGGATTCTTTCGTCCTATAGCGGTCTACTGGGCAGGTTGCACTGCGACCCATCGTCAGGACCTCGCTTCTTTGCGAGCTGCGTGCCTCGGCGCTATCAATTGACCTTTACTGTGCTTACATCGATATCATCATGACCAACTTCCAATCAAGTGTGAAAGGTCGCTGAGACTACCAGCTGCGGGTCGCCTCCTGTGGTTGGACTGACCAAGACGTCGGGAAATACCCAGACACATCACACAGCATCAACCACCAAAGGCATTCGTGCGTTTTGTCCTGCGGATCCCACACCGTCCCGGCACAATTTCGCAACGAGAAATGAACACAGAGCTAGAATCTTATGCACTCGATCCGTTCCTCAAGGCACGAATCGCCAGTCACACTGATCAGATGTCCAATGGTGGCTTTACGGGATATATGCAGCGTCGAACGTGACGGGTGCGCACGCAGCCGCAGCCACTCTAATATACTGAGTTTGTGTCTTGTTGACAGAGAATAAAGATAATTTTTTTGCCAACTAGTATTCTAAAAATCTATGTTGAACTTGGTGCAGAGTGTCACCACCAGGCAGTGGCAAGAAGTGGCTACTGCGGCGCCTCCCTGCATGGCTACGGCGTGGCCCAAAGCCCCCACAATTTCGTCGTGGTCGTCTCTCAAAAGTAGCAGGAGTTAGTTGTACACGGCTGTCAGAGTCGACCCGACCTTCTTCAGGGCAGCTGGAACCGAATGTATCCAGCCAGCTTTGCTGCATAGCCTGCGACGCCATTGTCGTCGCTCTCATTTGCGAAGACCTCAGCCGTTGCTGAGGATGCTTGCAAGCAGGTGAAGTTACCCCACGATCCATCGTGCCTGCAGATGGATGTTTCTTTCGTGAAAGCCTCATGCGCCTTGAACATCCGACGTTCTTTCACCCGAGTCAGCTGAAGTGGAAGGACGGCATTCAAGAATCCCAGATTTGCGTAGGCACTGAACAGACAATAAGTGATGCTACGTCCCATGCTACTAAGACATTGCATAAGACATGGCCATGCAAGTGCTCGGTCGAACCCGCGCCAGGTGATGGGCTCGGGTATCTCATCCACTCGATTTCGACGATCCGAGGCTGGAGATTTCATCTCTGTCCTAGTCAGTAGTCTCGTCTCGGACATGCTGAGTCCAGCTCAGCGTTCAAGTCATGGTGCTAGAATTATCCATTTGACATAGTTCAGAGGATACGAAGCTCGGGTCGAAAACGAATGAAAGGGGGGACTGGAACGACAAACTGGTACATGGCAACACCACCCAAGCAACACCGACTTCACCAAATTGTCTTCCAAGCTTTGGAGCACCGGTCAAATCCAATCATGGCAATGCAGCTCCGGACTACAGTCGAGATCGACCCAGCTTTCGCTTCTACAAAGATACGTGCGGGTACGACTCCTCAAGCCTCCTGCAGCCACCCATACGCCATGAGCGCCATCATATCCACATCCACGACCACCTGGCAAGATCTTCTCCCCGTCTCGGGATGGCGCGTGCGATGTCGAAGCCATCGGGAGCACCCAGAGGTGGCCAACCGCGTGAAGATTTGGGAAGTACCCGTCCACGTCGAGCAGCCGGGGCTGGCCAGGTAGCTAATCCCGAGCTAGACCGGACAGTCGCACCTTATGCTTCACCTACGGATCGGTCCAACGTCGCATGCGCCCGATGCATGCTGAGATCCGGCAGTGTTGCTTTTGTCAGCTCCGGGTCGGCTGCTTTTCGAGCAGACAGACAGTGGACACACATACAGTAAGTCGACGTTGTCTGTCTATATGCACGCACACATGCACGAATATGTATGCTTGTTCCGCAAGAGTGTGTGTGATAAGCGAGTCTCCCACGACACAGAGCTGCGCATTTCCGATCAAGCATGCCAAGCCGTCCGCGGTGTAACACGACCAGTGCACAGCGTCTTTGTCTCCCCTTCCACGAGTTCCCGGGAACCAGAGCATCACTTTAGCACAGATAGAGTCAATGTTTAGAGTGTGACAGTGCAGAGGCTGTATGTACCTTTGTATTTGCCATGCTGGTCTCAATAATCGTTGGCACGTGGCACGAGCCAATAGCCTGCGTCACAGGAGGGTATAAAGAGGACCAGTCTCCTGAACCAACGAGTGAACAGCTCCTTGGAGTGATTTCGCGCGATGGACAAATGACAGCTGCTCAGACGGGTGCCCGGGCTGCCATCCTGGTCGCACGAGGTTGTGTAATCTAAGACATGTCTGTAGCTTGACGGGCCAATGCATCGAACGGAACGGCCGTCGTCGAAATGGGGTTGGAATGGAACAATTCGAAATTCCCGAGCATTTCTACTTCGTAATTCCCGGGCATTCGCCACGTGCAGAGATGTTGTGTGTTATCGAGCTGTCGCCCGTCGGTCGCCGAGAAAGACTTGCTCAGGCCGTAGTGTCCATCCAGTAGGAAGGTCATCAGCCTCGACCAGCACATGGTAGCTTGGGAGGACAACTTGTAACGACATGCCCGTTGCAGCACGAAGCCACCGAGCCAATGTGTTCTGTCAGTGTGACTAGGGGCTTGCAGTCTGTACTCAGAAAAGACCCTAACTTTAGCAATTTTGAGTCTTCGCTTGACGTTGAAAGCTTGCCTGCCGTTCGCTGTGTGGCTGATGAGGAGAGTGATTCGCCAGACAATTGAGTATCTGAGGCTGTCACAGCCAGCTATTGACACTCTTGTTCGGGACGACACGGTTTGAGACATCCGGCCCTGCTAACTTACCCCCGGGACATGGTCCAATTAGCGGCCAAAGAGTCGATGAGTTGTTGCGTAGGAGCCAATATACATTCAAGAAGGTGAGCCCCTTCGCATCGTTCGGTAATAACAGATGGCGAACAATCAGTTACCCCTCTACCCTCGAGTCAATCCGTGCTGTTTGATTACCTTTATTTGTTGCCCACGAGCCACGGTGACTTGTCGTGCCACACAATCCGGATCTTGACTCAAAGGTGTCTCTGCCATTCGTCTCCTTCTCTACACCACTGGACCTGGTCCTGTCTCTTGTTTTTGTTGTCTTGTCTCTTGCTACCTTCCTCTTTCCAATTCGCTTCTTTTCGAATCCCTCGTCTGTTTTCCCGCTCATTCGCTCGCTGGGCGCCCGTCGTCAAAGCCTTCTCTTCTGACGAAGCAAGACCAAGCTGCCAAGTCAAGTCAGGATAGAGAAGGGCCATCATGGAGCGGCAGAACAGCGTCCATGACCAGGAGCACCAGCAATCGCAGCCACAGCGGTATGTTTACGGCAGGAGCCTCATGGCCAGGTCGTTCGGCCGGGTGATGGACCGCCTGCGGGGCGTCGAGACAGCGGTCAATACGTCCACATTTGGGAGGGTCTTTCGACTTGATGGGTCTGGTCATGTATGCTGCATCCCCTAGTTTGTCGTTGACTTTGAGTCAAATCCGCTCGCTGACAGGTGTTGACGAGGTATAGCCTGAGCAAATACAAGATGCCAGCTTTTATACCGAGATCCGCGCTGGACTTACTACCTTTGCGACGATGGCTTATATCATCGCCGTCAACGTAAGCCACAATTGGGCCTGAAGGCGTAGAATCAGCATCTTACTGACCACTTCATGTCAGGCCGACATCCTCGCAGAAACAGGCGGGCCTTGCGAGTGCCATAAACCACTTGGCATAGGAGGAACTTGTGCGAACCAGGCAGAATGGCTGGCCTGCGCGGGTGGTAAGAATGCATGCCCTTGAGTGAAGAAGATTTGCCGGTATATGAAAAATTCTGACGCTGTGTTATGGGTGGGTAGTCGTAAAGCAAGATCTCATCACAGCAACAGCAGCTCTGGCAGGTCTGGCCAGCATACTCTTCGGCTTCTTCACCAACCTCCCAGTGGCCCTGGCGTGAGTTGACTGCCTCGTTCCTCGCAAAAGAAAAGCTCAAATTGACCTCGGAGATAGACCAGGTATGGGCCTCAACGCCTACTTCGCCTACCAAGTCGTCGGCATCAAGGGGACCGGCTCCGTGCCCTACTCGCTCGCTCTGACGGCTGTGTTCGTCGAAGGCTTCATCTTCATCCTCCTCGCGCTGACTGGTATGCGCCATTGGCTCGTCAAGATCATTCCGGGGACAATCAAGACCGCAAGTGGCGTGGGCATCGGCCTCTTCCTCACCATGGTAGGGATGTCGTATTCCGAGGGCATCGGCATCATCACTGGCAACCCATCGACACCACTGACCATAGCCGGATGCGATGCCGCGTACCTTGACGCAGTAACAGGAGCATGTACTGGACATCTCATGACGAGTTCCAAGATGTGGCTTGGTGTTATGTGTGGCGGCCTGCTCACGGCGTTTCTTATGGCTTTCCGGGTGAAGGCGGCCATCATTATCGGCGTGTCTCTCGTGTCGATCCTCTCATGGCCGTGAGTATATACTCTGTCGCTATGTATCCTGTCATATCCACTGACGGACCTACCAGCCGCAATACCCCTTTCACCTACTTTCCTGACACCGCTGAAGGCGACGCCCGCTTCGCCTTCTTCCGCAAAGTCGTTTCCTTCCACCCAATCACGCACACGCTCAACGCGCAACAGTGGGATTTGTCCGGGTCTTATGGAGCCAACTTCGCTCTGGCACTGTTCACGTTCCTGTATGTCGACATCATTGACTGCACAGCAACATTGTACTCCATGGCGCGATTCTGTGGTAGGGCGCAACAGGCTAAGGACCGGACAAAAAAGCGCAAGGACAACAGCGAGGGCGACTTTCCTCGATCCACAGTCGCATATTGTATCGATGCGGCGTGTATCAGCATTGGGTCCTTGCTGGGGTGCTCGCCCGTTACAGCCTTCATTGAGAGCGGTGCCGGAATTGCGGAGGGAGGCCGGACGGGATTGACAGCGATGGTGACGGGATTGTGCTTCTTGATATCAATATTTTTCGCGCCGATATTCGCAAGTATTCCGCCTTGGGCGACAGGTTGTACATTAATTTTGGTGAGTTTCCCCAGCTGTTCTTCCTTTGGCCGTGAGTGGAATGCTGACACAGTCCAGGTCGGCTGCTTGATGATACGCCAAGTGACGGCTGTCAACTGGAGCTACATAGGCGACGCGATCCCCTCGTTCATAACTATAGCATTCATCCCGTTCAGCTACAGTGTAGCTTATGGCCTCATAGCGTGAGTCTCTCGCCCCGTCCCAAATACGAGCACACAGGCACACATTGCTAACCGCCACACTCAAACAGCGGCCTCTTCGTCTACACCGCCCTCAACGGCATGATCTGGACTGTCATGATCCTCTCACGCGGTGCGTACGAGCCCAAAGACTACCACCGACGCGAGTACTGGACATGGAAGCCCGCAGGTGAGAAGCCGTGGATCTTCCGCGTCTTCACCAAAACCCGCTTCTGGGAGGACGAGCGGTTGCAGCGCAAAAAGCACCAATTGCGGGTCCGAGGCCGCGGGCTTTCGGGGAACAACAATACCGAGGCGGACGAGAGCAAAGAGGCGTGCGACGCATTCGCCATGTCCGAGGTCGATCTGGACAGCATGCGCGCGACAAGCTTCGCGCCGAGCTCGACGGCCACGACAGACCGGCGGGTATCGGCTATTGCGTCCGACGGCGGCCTGGCGGGGCCACATGGGCTTGAGGAGATGGAGAGGGAAGGTGAGATGCATGAATTAGAGGTTGTGGTCATACCACAGCAGGTCCGTGTGGTTGGATCTCCTGAATAGGGATGTCTAGCAGCTGGAACCCGTCTTTTTGGGACTTGCTGAAAGACACGAGAACGCCTCTGACTAAAGCACGACCACTTTCTTGGGTGTTGATGCCAGCTGGAGTTGGCACTGCGCCCTTTCTCACAAGTCGAGCCAGCATCTTGAAAAGGACGAAGAAACGGTTCACGTGTTATGAACTATCGCGAGACGGCGTGTATGTAGCAACGACTTGGCTGGCGGCCACGTATGTAGGATTCTGGGCGGAAAAGGACAGGCAACGCATCCTCTCCTGCAGTGTATGGGGTGCGAGGCGTGAGTTGACACAAGCCAGTTGCATGCTCCCTCCGGCCAACTTTGGCTTGACTTGAGATGTACAGATCATCTGCTCTCCTCAAAGAATCGATGAGCCTCATCAACGCAAGCCATGATCTCATTCTTCAAATCGAATGCATCATATCCCATGACAAGTAATGAGGACCATGTTCCATAGCGTAAAAGCGCACCCTGTTGCCCTTCGTGTCGGCCATCTCATCCGCAAAGCTCTTGATGGACGGCAGCAACACTTCAGCTGCCCCGGCATACACAAAGAAGGGCACTGACGTTTTCAAGGGACGATGGAGTGGCGAGACGTATGGCTCCACCTCGCTTGAAGCCCCTGCCTTTGGTAAATATGCTTCTGCACCCCATTGCAGAAATGGACCAGTGAGCATGTCGTGGTGTTTGATGGCTGATGTCTCATAATCCTGACCAGCTTGCAACGTCACTTGGACCCAAGGAGAGAAGAGAATGACTTGGCCGGGTAGAGGGAGATCTGGTGCCTTATTGGTCTTCAAGTACCGCAACAGAGCGAGGGCGACGTTCCCGCCAGCTGAATCGCCAGAAATGGTGATGTTTTTGGGACTGTAGCCCAGGGACAGGACATAGTGATTGTATGTGAGTGCATCCTGGGCGGCCGCTGGGAAGCGAGTGTCTTCGCTGCTTGCCAAACGGTACCTGGCCCATAGAAGTCTCGATGATTCCAGATGCTTCAAGACCTCAAAAGTCGGCATTCCGCCAATTTCTTGACCAAAGGTAATAACGAAGGCTCCACCTGGGTAATGAATGGCGACTTTGTCGTTCCCGCTGTCGGCAGCGACTTGAGGTGGAAGAGCAGGGATCCATACTCCCTTGACAGGCGAAGGCTTGATGGTGGGACTGGAAGTCAAGACACCAGCGAATAGGTGCGAAGTAGGAGGCTCAACCTGCACAAAGCGTTCGTTTGCCTTCTCCGGGGCTTCGTCCAGGACGTGTCGCGATTGTGTAGCGGTACTGTAATGGAAGAGCTGCTTCATCAAGGCGCAAGTGATGCTCTGTTTCGCGTTCCAGCCTTAGCGGACAGGCCTTCACGAGATACCATGTGAACCGAGCGGCGGCTTGTGGCACGAGTTTGAGAAGGAAGAGGACGGTATACATGGCCTTGAAAGGCTGAGTCGCCCACAAGGCAGCCATCGTGTTGCGGTCGAGGAGGTATGATGAAGCCAAGAGCAGTGATGAAGAAGCTGGACGAGGTCGATTGGGCTGGATGAGGGGAGTGCCTCGCACACACGCTTAGCCTATGGCTTGCCAGTCTGCACGTTGGTTGGTCCTTCAGATCCGTGGTCTAATTATGCCTGAGACTCGGTATATCATACATCCTGTTGATTCGTTCTCCGTTCACGGTACCTAGATAGTCTTGGCTCGTCAGCCAGTTCAGCAGCACCACGAACGTCTTGCATTGGCAGACCCAACATCCAGATAAGCTCACCAAAAGTCATCTTTGAAGAAATCGTCTGCTGCGAACAGGAGCTTTTCAAGCCGACAGGAGATTTGACAGTCGCATGTCGAATTGCTGTCACAACTGTGGACACCATGAACCACGGTGGTGGTTGTTGCTGATGGTAGGGTGGAGGTGGGGCACGGACCACCTAGAAACTCGTCATGGCCGGCGCCTTGAGCTTGAACTCCCGAGCCGAAGCTTTTATCAACCAAAAGTGCAACTGCAACAACAATAGTTACGCGACTGAGCTTCTTCTCCTCCAGCGTTTTTGTCGGCCTACATCCTCACCACTCTTGAGCCAGGTCCTTGTGTACCCGAGCACCACGAAATCTTGCTCCTACAATTTCGAAAAGCTCCGTTTACACGACACACCATTCCCACAAATCCCAACTAAGTATCTTACTGTAGAGGTGCCGCCGACACCTCACCTATCACGACCATGAGTGGCGACGGTGGATGGAATACAAGTAAGTTGCTTCGCTTCTCGCCCGCTCAAGATGCGCCGACCACTTCCAACAAACTGACCGACTGCAGTTGAGTCTGATGCGGTATGTCCATAACATTCATCGCCCGTCCACTTTGCCGACCCGCGAGAGCCTCCTTCGAACAATTGCAACCCTTGCCTTACGCCTGAGAACTTCGTGCAGGCAGAGACACAGCACTGACAACTTCCAGGGCGTCTTTACCGACCTGCTCAGCAATCTCGGTGTCAAGGATGTTCAATTCGAGGAGCTGATTTCCATGGACGCCGACATGCTGGCCCAGCTTCACCCTGTCTACGGCGTCATCTTCCTCTTCAAGTACCCCACCGATACTCCCTACACCTCCGCCGAAGCGCCTCTCGAAGGCACCTTTGATCACGACGCTGCAAATCGCCTCTTCTTCGCCGCCCAAACTATCCAGAATGCTTGTGGCACCCAGGCCCTTCTCTCCGTCCTCATGAACAAGCAGGACCCCAGCAGTCCCGAGGGGCACGAGGCCGGATTTATCGACGTGGGCGATCGACTGCGCGAATTCCGAGACTTCACCATAGCCTTGCCGCCGGAATATCGTGGCGAGTCACTGTCCAACTTCGAACTGATCAGAGACGTGCACAACTCCTTCGCCAAGAGTAGTCCTTTCGCCGACGAGACACAGCGGACAACAGGCGAGGCCGAGGATGTCTACCACTTTGTGGCCTATACACCTGTGGACGGGGTCCTCTACGAGATGGATGGCCTACAGCCTGCGCCCATAAGTCACGGGTCTTGTACTCAGGATCAATTTCCTGCCAAGGTCATGGACGTGCTCCAGCGGCGTATCAACCGCTACGACACTTCAGAGATCAGGTTCAACCTGCTAGCCATGGTCCGCGATCTGCGCATCAAGGCCAAGGAGATCGGCGACATGGAAATGCTCGAACGAGAAGAGAAGAAGCGCAGGGACTGGCGCTTCGAGAATGCACTGCGTCGCCACAACTTCGTGGGCTTCGCAGGCGAGGTGCTAAAGGGAGTGGTGGCGCAAAAGCTTAGGACTGGCGGGGAGACAGCATATAAAGCCTGGGTGGACGATGCCACCAAGAGAATGACGCAGAGGATGGAGCAAAAGAGGAAATCAGGCGCTGAGGACGTTGAGATGGGCGGCTGAGCAAGGACGATGCGCGACAATGCATTTTAGATCATTCTCGGCGACTTTCCATCGTTCTATACCCCCGATGGGCATCATCTATTCGTGCGAAGATGAAGCTCTCGAAATTTACCAACTAAGCTTGCTTTCTGATCAAGGCTTTAGTTGGCAAGCAATCTGATGTACGGTACATACGGAAGCGCCAGCCATCATCATATGCCACGTATCCAGTCACGCAATTTTCATCGTGCCAGAGGCGTGCGCGCCAGTCTAGTCAAAGACTCTGGGATCGAGAGGCGGCTTGAAATTGTCAGAGCCCTCATCGTTTGGAGCCGCTATGATGATCGTTGGATGGTTAGAGTACGAACTGGACGGGCTTGACTGATACAGCGGTCATTAAGCATGATGTGGGATGAGAATGCTGAGCGCGGGTCGGGCTGCCCGCCATGAGTCGTTGCGGGTGCCTTGGACACGGCGGCTTCGTACATGTGCAACTCCTGATTCCTCGCGCGGCTGTTCCAATCCTTTAAGAATCCGTTGACAAGTGCGGGTCGAAGTTGACCAGGAGATCGGCAGCTCAAGAGAGGGTAGTGATAGTTAATACGAATCACTGGCCAGTTGCGATGCTGAGGTGCTCTAATTCAAGCCAAGGCCAGGACATGGAGATTTCTCATATCAGAGACAGGCCAGTCCCTCTCGTGGATACACGTAGTTCACAGGCGCCTTCGTGATCAAAGTCTTTTCTTCATATATCTATGTTGATTTCGTGCGTTCATGCACCCAAAAACAAGCGAACCACGTCTTCGATCTACCTTCTTTGGCGCCAATTGCCTCTGAGATGCATCATGAGTTCGCAGGTTTTTCATAGAGCAGCAGTCTACAAAATTTTGCCACTACATACCCTTTTATGGTAGGTGACTCATCACCAGTATCCTACTACTAAGCTCGCAAAGTATGTTGATAATCTCGACCGTCCGTTCGCTATCTGTGTCAAGCAGTGGTATCAACAGGCTTGCGAGCCACCCAGAAGGTAGCGCTGTAGACATTCTGCAGCATGCTTTGTGGGTCCTGGATATAGGGCGCTGGAATGCCCATCTGCTTGGTTTCGACCACGAACCCGATCTTGGCCACCAACGCCATGACCTCGTCGTCCGTCAGCTCAAAGGAGCCGGGGTCCGCGATGCCAGAGGAACCGCGAGCGTCGTGCTCGCCGTCGCCGTCGTCGTCATGTCCGTGGTTGCCGGGCGCATTATTCTCAAAGTGCCACAACAGCTACAAAAATGTCAGCTCTAACGTTCTCGGTAAGCTCCGACGATGAATGGTCAAAGCGAGCTTACTGGGCCGAAATTGATAAGCACGCCGCCAGGCTTCAGGCACGAGTAGATGGTTTCGAGGTAGCGGATCAGGTTGGGTGCCGTGTCAAGGAAGAACACAGTGGCGACCGCGTCGAAGGTGCCGGCGTGCTCCGCGTCCGAGTACAGGCATAGGAAGTCGGCGGCGCACATAGTCATCTGACCCGTCCTGCCCTGGGCGGCTGCCATCGCGGCGCCCGGGTGGACGTCGGGGACCTTATAGCCTTGTAGGTGGCGCTCGCGGGTCGGGTGATTCGAGAAGACTTGGATCCAGGGGTAGACGGTGTGCTGGCCGGCGGCCTGCACGAAGTTGAGGATGTAGGACGAGGCGACGAGCATGTGGTAGGAGATCTCGTTGCCTTCTGCATCACAGCCGTCTAGGGTGAGATCAAAGACCAAGCGACCTAGGCCTGCTCCGGGTACCAAGACCTGGGATTTTGTCAGAGGTACACAAGCACGCGGTACAGAAACAGCGCCTACCTTTAAGTGCTCGATCTCAGGCTTCTTAGCGCGCTCGGCGGCCAGAGCTCTCTTGACCTTCATGAATGGCAGTCAGGGCTTCATGTGAGACACAGACACTCTTTATCGAAAGGGACTTACAGGGCCGTAGCAAGACTCGCGCTCTATAGCGCCTTCTGCCGACCAGTCGCGGTAGAACTGGCGGAGAGTAGCCCTCGCCTTATCAATATCGGCGTGCTTGGCCACGTTCACCCATGGCTCAGGCATGACCTGATAATCGGCCTCATCGGTCTGCTCGTAGACGTCGAAGCTTCTCAAGCCGTGTCTGACGATCTTGCGAGCAAGCTCGGCGTTGGAATCGATGGCGGCGTCGACCTTGTCCAACGTCTCGAGGTAGTTGAATGGGGGAGCGGCCAGCATCTTCCAGTGGGCTTCGGGCAGAGCGTAGAAGGTCTGGCGGCGCAGGTGGGTGCAGTTGAAGTGAGTAACTCTACCGTATTGCCTGTAGAATGATCATCAGTGACTTGAGAGCAACTATGGTAGACGTCGCAAAGGTATGTGCCGTGGTAACTAATGAACAAACAGAGGCCCAAACGCAAATCGGACAGTAAAGCTTCAAAGCAAATACGAGGTAATGAGGGGGTAAAGGTGGCAGCAAGACTTTCTGTGATGTAAATTCTGATCATCAGCGCAAAAAATGAATCGTATGTGAAGGCCTGGCGCTTGCTGAGTAGTATGGCAGTCTCTTGTTGCTTATGATAGTCATGTCTGCCTTTTCGGTAGCAGCAAAGGCCTGGCTCTGGCTACTTCTCGACTGCGCGATTTGATACAGTGAACAAACCCAGAGAGCCCTAGCAGCTTTTGAAGGCTATGTGAGGTTTCCAGAGTTTCGGGTCCATACCAAGCTTCTTTGGCAAAAGCCTAGCCCGCGCTCCCGCTTGTTATGGGTTGGTCCAACAGACCATGGAAAGAAGAACAGAAGCAAAACCTCTTGGTGGGATGTGGGGTCCAGCTGACCATGTTGCCTTGTTTTTCGCCAATTATGCGAGCGGCAACTGGGCCCTTGAGCCAGAAAGCAGGTGGGAGGAGAACCCGTATGGCTAGAAGGGGTGAGAATGAAGACCACACCCCAAATCCTGGGCTTGACTATTGTAAACCCGGGACATCTGGCCAAGAGTAAACTTTGTGGGCGGAATTGGAAAAATGAGATTGGCTCAAGCTGGTGTAATAGAGCAAGATGAAGTGAGGGCAGTGCTCAAGAGAACAGAAGGTTCCAGAGGTTGCTGAAACATGCAAGGCAGATGGCACACTTACAAGAAAGAATCCAAAGCACAGAACATGACTCTGGCCTCCTCAGGGTCTTCAGCAGTCTTGTCAACACCCTCCCAATGGCACTCATCGGTATGCACCTCGCCATTCACCAGGTCATTTGCCATCCCTTGGTTTAAGTTGCTCATGTTGGTGATGAGTAGGAGCTTGAGCTGATGAAGCTTGTGATGAGGATTTGAAGGGTGACTGCAAGAGAAGTTGCTGATAGTATTTGCAGAATGGCTGGTAGTTGAGTTGGTAATCGTTTGGTGTTGTTTGTGTATCACTGTACCTGGTCAGTCTAATCTCATTTTGCTATGTTCATGCCGTGGAAGTAGAAGAAAGCTGCGAAACAGAATTGCTTCTCGGACAGGGCAGTGGACAGAACAATCTCTGTGGCATAGAGTGTCTTGGTGGTGCTGACTGGATGTCTGAGCGAGATGTAGTCTCTTGATGAGATTGAGATTTGAAGGGTTATAGAGGAAGCACAGCTGCTTGTGCTGATGATGTTCAGCTGTGGGAAGGTGGTAACAAAGCTCATTCGTTGGGGCAGAGCACACCTGGGCGGGGAGATATGTGTTATGATGACAGCAAAAGAATACATGTGTTGGCTGCTTGCAAGCACATACTCTGGGGGCTGCGAAAGAGAGAAGCAGCAAAGCGCTACTAGTGGTGAGGCTCAATGCTTCAGATGCTGGAATTGTAGGAAGAAATGAAAGCCACGTATCCACAGCCATATGGCCGGAAGCATTCAGTGATAGGCGTACTGGCTGTTTGAAATGAGATTTTTGGAATGTGGTGGTGCTGCAGTGGGGGGTGGGGGGGTCTCTTTATGTGACAAGATGGGAATCGATTAGGCATAAAGATTTGTGAAAGTATTCCTAAATAGGAAGCTCGACAACTAATTGCAGACAGCTGCCTTCCAGTGGAATACTTCTCGAACTCGAGAATCGAAGCCTGGTGAAAGTGTTGGGTGTATATCCTGACCAATGCCAGGTTGGGGATGAGCCCAGAGAAAGTGCAGACAAGACCACCAAATCTCGCTAGCTCCATCAGAGCTTAGGCAGGCCATACGCAAGAGGATTTGGGAAGATAGCTGTGCTTGGTTTATTACTGACCAGGAGTATGTGCTCTGTGAGAACACCGGCTGTCGGATAGTGATCAGGCTTTGCCAGGCCTGCTTGTGTGGACTCCAAGCCAGAAGCCAACTTATCGATGCCAGAGAGTAGGCCCACCAAGAAGATCCCGAAGACTGCAGACAGATCGATGATGCTTGGTGGATTTGACGTTTTGACGTTATGAAGGTACCGTTGAGTGACCCTCAGATCCCGTGCTCTGAGCCTGCAGCTATCCGAAGACCCAGTGAGGTTGGCATAGGCGGAAAGTGACAGCCGCAAGAGATTGAAAGCATATATGAAGTGCTGGTTCCCAGATAACCTTCAATTTTCAGTATTGCTCTGGTCACATCGAAGAGTCCCTGGGTTGTCCGATATAATGAGAGTGATGACCTCAGGCTATGAACGGTGAGACCCAGACAAGATTGGTGAATGCGGTTACCGTGGACACAGCGCAGGTGGCAGCTTATAAGAACGCCAATTGCTTTGATAGGTAGTCTGCATGATACATTAATACGTGTTTCCAGGTCCAGCTTGCCAAGTTACTGGTAATTTTACCATTAGTTGGTGTTCCTGATTACCGGCAAGCAGCATTCAGGATCAGGATGCCCAAGACGCGGCGGGCCCCCGGTTTGCGAACGGCAAACTGGCTGTCCAAGCACATATGCCACTTCAATACATTGTGACTGTTTGGCAAGCTCGGAAAAGGTGAGAATGCGAATGAGAAGGCCTGGTACGGCAGCAGAGGAAGTTGGGACTATGTCATTCCCAGTTTAGAGTTGTTGAGATGCGACGTTGCTGCTATGTTGCGTGCTTCTGGATTCTCTATTTTCGGGCTCGGGCTGCGGCTGCCGAAATGCAGTACGCCAAAGCCATAAACTTCAGTGCTTCCAGCTGGCCTAGAACAGGGCGGATCCACCGCCTTTGACGGCCTTAGGTGGTCGCCCAACTGCACCTTCAACGCACCACCCGCTAAGGGTTCGGAGCCTCTCAAAGACTGCACTCGCAAATACTTGACATGCAGCTCTCAGCGACGGTTTTTTGCGCGCGCAACCAAACCGACACAATTCCAATTCCACACAAGCGGCCACCAAATCGCCAAACTTGAGCCAAAAGAACTTGTCCCGAGACCATTTTCTTGGCTGTGCACACTGTTCTCAAATACTGGCCACCGCACTAGCATTTCCACGAGACCTGCCCTCGCCTTCACGCACCTCCAGGGCTGCCATCAGCAACGCGCATACCTACGTCGACATGGCCATGCTGGCCGAGACATTCCAGCTTTCCTTCCCACTCCCTCGGTCTCTCGACACGCGCATCTACGTGCACCTGACCGTGCGAGCAAAGTCCGTCATCATCTTCCTCACCACCTCGGCAGCAGATGACTCGGGAAGCCCGGCGTCAATGGGCTCCTTCGTCTATGCGCTGCCCGACGTAAGCTTTCCTCGCCCATGTCGCCTCAATTTCTCCTTGACTTACGCGCATGCTGTTTAGAAATTCAACCCTAGCCAGCCTATCTCTACTCCGCTATTTAGCGTTGAGTCCTCGCTGGACCTCACGTCACGGCTGGCGCGCCTCTTCGCCAAGAAGACAGGTCTCCCCACATACGTGGGCAGCTCGCTGAGTCTCTCTGGTGCCGGGCTTGGTGGCACGGTAGAAGAGGAGATGGAGGCTTTCCGGAAGGTGGTCGATGTGGTGACAGAGAAGCTTCAGTCGTCGTTGGGCATTGCGAATGGGGTGGCAGATCTGACTATCAGCAGCTCATGATAAGCCAAGCCGCTCGATTGGGAAAACGAGAAGAGTCTTGGCAACAAGTGATGGGCCATGAGCTACCGAAACGAACGAGGCACAAATCGAAGGAGAATGTCGCACAAGAGGGCTTCGCTTCTGTCTGGGAAGGAGCGAGGCAATACCGCGTTGTGGCACCTCGCTCGGCAAGCGCAGCGAGCGCGACCTGCAGTGACAAAACCGATCAGGAGGTCGGTAGGCGGCCGCGTCACACACACGAGCGGCTTTCCTGATGCACTCTGGCCTTCCGGAGGACACTGGGCTCTTCGCCACGGTCTGCAACAGTGCCATGATAGGGTGCGACAAATCAATAAGTTCTGCCTAGCTTTTTTGATAGCTTTGGCCCTGTGTGATGATCCGGTCTTAATGGTGGAATCCCAGGCGCGCACAACGCTCTCGGGGTGAACGACTCCCGACAAACAGATCCTTCTTCTTTCTGGTCAGCGTTTGCCTGATTCCTAGAGCCCCCCGCGATCAAGCGCGCTTCACCATTTCCAACAGCCACAGGGAATACGAGTTAAAGGGTTACTTGAATGCAGCTCGGAGTCATCAATCCGAAAACGAAATGCATGTTGGGATCCATTGGGTGCCTCGGAGCGACACCCTCGGCTGGATCCGAGATGTTGCCAGCCGTAGAGCAAGACCATTCACGGTGGCTTGGATGACAATATATCGCCTCCCCTCCTTTACGATCTCCGGGTCGCACGCAAAAGCTGTACTTGTGTTCGGGCCCACAACATGACACCCCGGGGGTACTACCGCCATGTCAAGCAAGCTCCAAACGTCGAGAGAAAACCACAGTGGATTGTTTAGGAATAGTTTCTGGAAGCTCCAGCCTTGTGCAGCGTCACCGTGCATGCGCGTTGAAATCTGCGTACGTCAGAGCCGTGCGTTTGGAGGGAATGCATTCCGCATTACACGCTCACGCCCGTTTCCAGATTGGCAGCCTCTAGTCGACAGTCTCGCTTGTCGGGCTCACTTGGCCACTTCATCAATCAGTCAGTACACGCGAGCCACCTGCAGTCAGCACGTTCGCGTTCCAAACACTCACTGAGAATTGCCGCCGTTGTTCAAGAGACATGCGCCGTCGGGGAAGCGAGGAAGAAACAAGGCAGGACCGTTGCGCCTGTTTAGCGAACCCATGGGCAGGCTCCCGAAGACTTGTTTAACAAGCTAGGCGTTCCTATGAGCGAGGGGGTCTTCGTTGGAACTTGGAAGCTCGCATGCTTTTGGCCATAGGCTTGCCATTTGTCTGTGGCATTTTCGTGCTTGTAATTATATGAAGAAACATCTAAAGACATTGTGTGCTGGTTTTTGAGACTATCTTGCAGACTTAGACAGGTAGCCTCTCTTTCCATTGGATTACATATGTGGACAGAAGGGTGGAAACACACTACCACAGCATCACAAACATGCTGGAAATCCATCAGCTGCTTGGATGTCAAGTTGTGAGGACTTCAAATGGCACTGTTGTAATAAAATTTCGATGCACAGGCCATCCTAGTCCAGGTCTTGGACCCTTCTTCACTTCGCCCCCCCCCCCTAAACTACCCTATTGAGTTACTCTTTATCCATCTCAACTTACTTGAGCTGCACAAGTGACAATGCCATTAAATCCACGCAATTGTATTCAAGAGTCTACTCAATTCCAGTCTTTGATAGTTTGGCACATAAGGTTGCCTTCACTTGTTTGGGGACTTTGAAAGCAATGCCTGTTTTAAGAGCAGCGGGGGCTGAAAAGAGTAAACCCCACCAGACAACTGCGATTCAGCGCAGTGGTCCCACACTGGCCCGCACCTACCAGTACCCTGCACCAAACTGCTGCCGTCCACACCTCTTTCACTAACCTTTCCATCTCTCTTCTTCCACAGCACCCACTCCCGCAAGCTCAGCAGCGGATACTCGAACAGCCAAGCACCTCCTTCTCCACGATCACATCTTTTCTGATTGACATTCTCTCACCTGCAGTGGTGGTGTGCCCTGCTGCACTCCCAGCACCCTCCCCTCCCCTCTCTACGATCCGACTCTTCCACCACAACTACCATGGCGTGGCAACCCTCTCCAGAGTCTCTACAGACTCTGGCTGTCTTCCTCAAGGACTCTCTCAGTGGTTTCGATAAGAATGCGCAAAAGAAGGCTGAGGTGGTCAGTTGATCTACCCTGTACTAATCACCATTTCCATTGAACAAGAGCACTGAATCTTGCCTACAGATGCTATCACAAGCCAAATCCTCCCCCGACTTCAATAACTACCTGGCCTACCTTTTCTCCAGCGCAAGCCCTCCTCAAGGCCTCACTTTCTCCGAACAAGACTATGCGCTCGTGCGATCGGCCGCCGCAATTATGCTCAAGAACAACGTCAAATTTCACTTCAAACAGATCCCCGAAAGTTCCTTGAGCCTCATGAAGCTCGCCGTCCCTCTGGGTATACAAGACAAGAAGCTTCAGATCCGTAACTATGCCGGCAACATAGCTACAGAGCTCATCAGCCGGGTCGGCATCTACGGCTGGCCAGAATTCTTGCCCGAGCTCATCAAGATGATCGGCAACGAGACAGGCCAGACCTCTCCCGAAGGTCAGGAGGGCGCCATGGCTGCCATGGCCAAGATTTGCGAGGACAACTTTAAGATACTGCAACGCGAACAGAACGGCCAGCGACCCTTGAATTATCTGCTGCCCAAATTTATCGAGGCCACCAAGAGTCCCCTACCCAAAGTGCGCGCACAGGCTCTGACAGCCATCAATGTGTTTGCGCCGCGCAAGACCCAGGCTATGCTCAACTGCATCGACGACCTTCTTCAGCATCTTTTCATCCTGGCTAACGATACCGACGATGATGTACGCCGCCAAGTGTGCCGGTGCTTCGTACAGCTGGTTGATACCCGACCCGACAAGTTGACCCCTCACATTGCAGGCCTGGTGGACTATATCATCACACAACAAAAGAGCGAGGACGAGGAGCTGGCGTGCGAGGCTGCTGAATTCTGGTTGGCCGTCGGTGAGCACGACAATCTGTGGCAAGCTCTGGGTCCGTACATCCAAAAAATCATGCCCGTTCTGCTGGAATCCATGATCTACAGTGGGGAGGATATTGCGCTGCTTGGTGGCGCTTCTGATGACGAGGAAGAAGACGATCGCGCCGAGGATATTAAGCCCCAGTTCGCGGCGTCAAAGTCGGCGCGCAAGCTGGCCGCGAACCACTCAGCTGATGCCTCGGAGAATGGCAACGCGTACCAGAAGCTCGCCAGCATGGACGACAGCCTGGAAGAAGGTGAAATTGACGATAGTGACGAGGATGATGGAGACGAAAACCCTGACGAAAAATGGACCCTACGGAAATGCTCGGCCGCTGCACTGGATGTGTTCGCCCGCGACTTCAGGGATCCGGTCTTTGAATGCATCCTCCCGTATCTGACCACAAACTTAAAGCACGAGGAGTGGCCACGCCGAGAGGCCGCAGTGCTTGCCCTTGGTGCTGTAGCGGAGGGCTGCATAACCGTCGTTACGCCTCATCTACCAGAGCTCGTGACGTACCTTCTGTCATTGTTGAACGATCCCGAACCCGTCGTCAGACAAATCACATGCTGGACACTTGGCCGTTACTCTTCGTGGGCCGCCAATCTGAAGGACCCAGCACAGATCTCGGCATACTTCGTGCCGATGATGGAGGGCATACTCCACAAGATGTTGGACAGGAATAAGAAGGTCCAGGAGGCCGGTGCCTCCGCGATGGCCAACCTTGAGGAGAAGGCCGGAAAGGTTCTCGAGCCGTATACCGGACCTATTCTCCGGCAATACATCAACTGCTTCTCCAAGTACAAGGACAAGAACATGTACATACTCTACGACTGTGTACAAACTCTCGCAGAGAATGTTGGCCCTGTATTGGCCTTGCCCGAACACTCGGGCCTGCTCATGCCTGCACTGATCGATCGCTGGCAGAGAGTGGCAGACGAGTCACGCGAAGTGTTTCCACTTCTCGAGTGTCTGTCTTACGTCGCCATGGCTATGAGAGACGCTTTTGCGCCTTACGCGCAGCCCATTTTCCGTCGCTGTGTCACCATCATCCACATGAACCTCGAGCAGACACTAACGTCCAAGACGAATCAAAATTTCGAACAGCCCGACAAGGACTTCCTCGTTACAAGCATTGACCTCCTAAGTGCCATCATACAGTGTCTCGAGGATGACAAGGCGCAAGCTCTGGTCAAGGACGCGGACCCAGCCTTCTTTGAGCTCCTGAACCTTTGCATGGAGGACCCGGCGGACGAGGTTCGTCAGTCAGCATATGCCCTTCTTGGTGATTGCGCCAAATACGTGTTCCCACAACTTCAGAACCACCTTTCATCGATATTCCCTATTCTTCTCAGGCAACTCGACCTCGAAAACGTTGTGGATGAGGACATTGAGGGTTGCTTCAGCGTTGTGAATAACGCCTGTTGGAGCGCGGGCGAGATTGCCACTCAGCACGGCAAGAGTATGGGACCTTATGTGAACGAGCTGATGGAGCGTTTCGTGCAGATCATGGTCAACCCGCAGGTACCAATCAGTGTGACTGAGAACGCCGCCATCGCTTTGGGTCGCCTTGGTCTGCAGAGCTCAGAGCTGCTCGCACCTCAACTGTCAACCTTTGCAGACGAATTTCTGGCTGCCATGGTTGAGCTCGACTCCACGGACGAGAAGGCTAGTGCGTTGAAGGGCTTCACCATGATCGTGGGCCAGAACCCCGCCGCCATGGAGAAGAGCATGGTGTCGTATTTCCAGTGCATCGCGCAATATGACACGAGGCTGCCAAGCGACATCACCCGTGACTTGAAGGAACTCTTTCAGAAGGTACGCCATGTTCACGAATCCGTATACTGGTTGTAGGACCCCTGCTGACCACCTACTGTTTTAGATCATCGATGTTTACAAGTCAATGATACCTCAATTTGACCAGTTTGTCAATCAACTTCCGAAGGATGATCGGAATCTGTTACAGTCGAACTATGCGCTTTAAAGCGGCGCAACGCCTCGCATGGATGACAGTAAGCGGTGCGATCGAGCAATGAAGATATTGGATTTTTGAGGTATTTACTGGGAGAGTCGCCTGCAGATAATGTAGGCCGATGTAGAGCCTCTAGCAACTGCGACAGTCTTGCTCATGCATATTTGGACTCTTCAACCGACTCTAGAGTCATAATGCACTTCGAGTACGACGACGCCGGCCTGCAGGACCTGAAGAAGGGCAACTCGCAGATGGAATTGGTGTTACTAAGAAGATGCAACAGCACAGCGAGCGACGTGCCACGTGTGGTATGACCCCACGATCTTCACGAGTAGCGGCGACACAACTGCAATACAACAATCTATCCCCAGCAGGCACAAAGGGGGCTGATATACGACGCTGGCGAGGCCATCACTCAGGAAGGACAACTGTGCGAATGTTCCGGTTTCAAGGCAATACCAGCTGGGTTGGGCAAATAGGAAAATAGGGATGGAGCGGGCGAAAAAGCGCTTCGAAAATGATTGGGCTGCCCTTTTTAACCGCGAAGAAGCGGGATATGCTGCATCTTGGGACAGATGCATGCTGAGAATCAACTTTAGATAGTCTTAGATAGATACCGATGATACACATCATCCCCCGCAAGTACTTGTTGCATTCACCAGAGGATCCAAAAGCTATGGAGAATCTCACAACAATCACCTCATGCTGTTTCCTTTTAATATGGAGTGCCAGCATGCTACTGACGTTCCAAGGCTTTGGTAAGAATGCATCATGAGTCGCATTTGGGAGGGCTTCTTTGATGTTGGAGCGATATACATACTTACGTAGGAAGGAGGGCCATCAGCTCGGTTCTCGACTTGCAATGGCTCTCGATGAGGTATCGACGCTTTCGCCTCGTGAGCGCCAGTACCACCTCTATGCTGACAGTTTGGCCGTGGTTTCTCATCGGTCGCGTGCGCATTTCAAGATATGAACATGGTGCATGTTTATATATGTCCTTGACCGTATAATATGCTCGTGCACGACGCGATAAGCAAGCTCCAGGCCCCCGATCGCCGATATATATACGTCCGTCCGTTCTTCCTTCATTTCCACCTGCCCAATAAGTGGCGCCATGTGCCAGCGTCCATGCTCGCTGGACTTGTGTTACATTCATTAGTTAAAATGCCATGGATCGCGGAACCCCATACACAAATACATGCTGGCCTCTCGCAGTTGTAGGCCATGACTTTCCATCTTTCCGCTCTGGGTATCATTGAAATATCGGCTCGGTCCCGCCATGTCTTTTCGAATATCCTTGAGAAGGTCCTTTTGTCGTTCTAGACCCCGCATTTCTCTTCCACCGTCCGCCGTCTAAACAGGATCTCCGCATTGGGATCCGGCGTCTTGCTCATCATCAACACCATACCCTTAGGCCTGCTCTCGCCGTCCTTCAACTTGATATCAAAGTTGATCAAAAAGTAGGCCAAGATCATCTTGACCTCGTTCCCCGCAAAGAAGCGCCCGGGACACGCATGCTTGCCGGCGCCAAAGTTCATGTTTGTATCCGAAATGCTAGTGAACTGGTGTCGATTGGCATCCTCGTCGCTGCGCTGGCGCATCTTCCAGGAGCGCAGCGCGTCGAAGGTCTCAGGGTCCGGGTAATAGCGCGCGTCGTTACTGATACCGCACTGCGGCGCGAGCAGCTTGGTGCCCGCAGGCAGGTGCGTGCCGTCGGGCAGGGTGATGCCCGAGGGGCGAACAACTTTGCGGATGAAGGAGGTCACGTTGCCGGACACGCGCTGCACCTCCTTCATGAAGCTGTCGAGCCGCTTGAGCTTGGCCATCGAGTCCTTGCGCGCCCAGCCGCCGGCCGAGTCGGCGTTCGCACTGTTGAGCTCGAGCACAGCGGTAGCTTCGCGGCGGAGTTCGTCGGCGATGTCGGGGTTCGCGGCGAGGTCGTACATGCAGTCGACGAGGAGGTTGTTGGTGGTGTGGATGCTGGCAGCGCTGAGGATGAGCTGCAGTTCCGCCTGCGCGAGGTAATCGCGCCGTTCACCCTCGGGCAGGGCGTCGAGCAGCCACTGGATTAGGTCGTCGGACTTCTCGTAGCCGGGGCAGTCCATGTCGCGGAGGCGCTCCTCGATGACCGGCACGAGCATCTGCTGCGCGCGCGCGGTGTCTTGGCGAAGCTTACCCAGGTCGGAGACGAGGTACTGGCCTATCGGCCGCAGCCACGACGGGAAGAATTGCAGCTTGACAAGGGCCAGGAAGATGTGCACCGCGAAGTTGATTGAGGTGTCCATCCAGGCCTCGTCTCTGCATATCGACGGCCCTACGAAGGCGCGTCCGGACGTGCGCGCGATGCATCGAAGAGAGAATGGCTGGAATTTGACGGGCGTCCAATCCTTGCATTCGGGAAATTCAGTTGCGGTGATGTATTCGACCTCTTCTTTCAATTGGGGGATTAGTCGAGCGAGGTTCTGGGTTAGTCGGGTCCGGACAAGAGTCGCGAGTAAGTCCTGGTGTCTCTCGGGGCAGAACTTTGTGTACTTGCTCATCAACGCCTAGCACAGTGTCAGTATACATGCCATTGCCCTGGCCATCGGGTAGGGACTACTCACCTCGCTGACGGCCTCGGTGGCGCTCAGGACCTCCTCGGGTAAAGCCTTCAGCTCGCCGATGAACTTTGCCGGTATTAATATTTGCACGCCCTCGGTGGCCTTGATTTGGTAGACTTGGTCATGAAACTAGTATTCGAATTAGCCAAGACGAAAGCAACAACCCCTTTATATCAGTTTCTGGCCGTACCTTGAGATATGAATCCCGGACCAGCGTCTCGGCGCTGAAGTACCATTTTATTATGGACGCCTTGTAGAACGGCACGTTCACTTTGCTCGCCCGGCTCGCCTGTAATGACTGGTAGATCCAAGCTGCCAGGACAATAATGCCAATGGTGGCATAATAACTGAAATGTTGGCCGCGAACCAAGACCGGTGCGGCCTGGACGAAGTCGAGGGAAGACGAATCCATCCTGATGAAATGCCCTAAGGATTCGGCAGAGTTGTTTGGCATTAGGGTAATAGAGCAGCACGCGATCGTCGACGGCTGCGCAACGACAATCGGACTCGAACAGCTCGAAATGCCACACATGACCAAGAACGGGGAGCAAGAGGTGAGGCTCTCGTTTACGGATCTGGAAGAGGATACTGAGGCTCAACCTATCAGGAAAGAAGGTGTGTTTGTCAAGATAGAGAAAGAGACAAGAAGGAAGGGGTTATGGCCAGGGAGGCCGAGGATTGTCGTTGAGCAGGAAAGAGCAGAGCGACCAGCAGCACGGAGCATAGAGAAGCGGCCATGTATAACCCTATGCGAAAGACCAGACGGAACGGGGGTATGTATTGTGGGCACAGGTCGACAAGGGACGATGAGGCTTGTTTTCCGGTTGCGGGTAGGGCTCGAGTGTCTGTCTCCTGTCTCCTGAGATGGAGTGGTTTGTGGAGAGCAGCACAACGGAATGAGTGTTTTGGTGAAGCGAACTAGGTCCAAGACAGAAGAAGGCAAATAAGATCACGTTTGCGAGAAGCGTGTGTTCATGTCAAGGCCAGTGGGATGCGATGCCACGAGGCCCAAAGACTTGGCGAGGAAAGACGTGGTGAGAGGGAAAAGAGTTGCCAGTTAGCTGTGGCGTGTCCAGGTCTTGGGACAAGCTTGCAAAGCAGACAACAAGCTTCGTAAGAGATACAAGAAGGAGATAGTCTGGTAGACGACGACCGGGAGAAGGAAACGAAACCAGTGCAGACGAGCTCAAGCGGGCGTGCCAGTGGATTAGATGGCTGTGGTGGTTCAGCTGCTACACTACTTGTCTCCCACATGGCAGGGCTCCGAGCGCTCGTGGCAGGGCTGCCTCTGCCTCGTAGCTAAGCGTCGGCGTTGCAAGCCATCCGTCCATGGGCGGCAGTGGTGCCGGACACTTGGCGATGCTTCATCTGGAGTCCATCGCCGCCTGGTGGACCCACCATGGTAACCTGAAAAGGTGGCGGCTCGAGAGAGGCGCGGCCGGGCTCGAGTGGACATATAGCAAGTACCCTGTGGACGGGGAGGGGCCCGTTCCATGGCCGCCAAACACAGCGTAGGAAAGACTGGCGTGCAGTAGTGCAGTAGTGCAGTAGGACAGTAGGACAGTAGTGCAGTATTGCTGTGGCAGCTACTCGAGCTGCGATGTGTGGCTTGTATGGTTGCTGGAGTCTGAAACCGAAGCAGTACCAAAAAGAAGGAGCCGGGATCAACTGCAGCCGATCTCAGACGTTGATGATGTTCGCTTTGGCACTTAGCCGGCAATCCGGGGGCCGGGGTTGCAGGTGGCCCGTCACCTTCAGCCCTACGCGTTAGTATCACAGCCGTGAAGACACCAGCAGCACTAACAGAAGACGCTACTACGGTAGACAGGCCGCTGCACAAGCCAGGCACCCCTGCTGGGATCTTGGAACCTTTGGAGCCTCCTTCTTCGGCTGTCGCAACCTTATTCTGCCCTGGAAGAGCCTCAACTGCCCTCGACAACGTCGTCCCAAACTTGCTCTGCATTTGCGACGACATGATGGTGACTCCTTCCCGCCAAGCGATTATCCACGGCTTAACTAACGCTATACACCATTGTCGAGATCGACAGTCTTTATTCCGCATTGGACTGCGACTGCATGCTCGGACAAGACCATTGAAGAACAGTCCCTCCGTCTCTCTACGCACTACTGTACCATCTTCTTCGTCCCATCTCTCTGGCAAGGAACCTTGCCAATCGGGCAGCACTTATTCCGAAATCCAATTCCTACCATAGCTCAGCACAACTTGTATGATTGTTGTCCTTATTTTAGCAGAATAGTGACTGGCCCATCCATCATCGATCGAGCTGACACCTAACGTCAGTGCAGTATAAATCTATGTCATGACCAAGTTAGGCCTGCGGTTGTATCCCATGCGAGTTGCTGCTGGTTGGCCCAAAACAACCGCAGTTGCAGAACACCAAAACATGCTCACGCCAAGCCTCGTCCACCCTTCTAGAAGCAGCATGAGGCCCGACTTTCCACTACGCTGCGTCGTGGAGAACATGGGAGGCAAACGCTGAGCACTTCACTTGACCATCATCACAACCATGCACAAAAGGCTACAAACATGTGTAAGCTGCTCTCCCGGGATACCTCGCTCTCGCCAGCTGAGGTTTCCTACGTACGTGCATTTGAGGCTGGCCCCAGTGAGTTCCGCTTCCGCCAGCCGTTTTCCTAAGGCGAGCACGAACGGTCACATGGTATATCACAGAACTTATCGTGACAGGCCAGATCTTCCGGTCCGCAAGCTCGAAGCCGAGATCTTCCTGGTCTTGGCGAGGTCCACTTGTGGCAGATTGTCAGCAAGTGAACAGACATGGGAAAGCTGAACCATGAGCGGATCTGTCAGCTCGTTGTTTCTCTTGTGGGAAAGCTTGTCATTGATCTTTTGTCTTGTCCAACAGTGAGTGGGCACTAAATCAGATAGTGACATCCGTCGCACTCACTGGAGGTAGCTACTTAGTGTCTCGCTCTCTCTTGTGCCGGCACTCTTTGCACGGAAATCCCACGCTGGAAATGATTCGCTTCGTGTCCACATAGCGTCTCCTACTAGTGCTGCACATCGTTCACCCAAGTTTAGAGTCTGTGTCCGGGAAACCCGCTTTCGCCCGTTTCATCCCAGCGGTGAAATCTCGGGAGCGGGAATAAGTGATAAAATCATCTTCCTATTCTCGCAACGCAGTACAAAATTGACGCACTTCATCTGGGTCGGCTTCCTCTAATTTGCCTAACATGGCTTCAACGCCCAGCCGGCACTCAGACAAGTGCGGAGTGACGGATCGACGGCAGCGGTACGCGACGGTCGTCCAGACATCGAAACCAGCAGGGTTCACGAAAATCCTCGAGAGGTTGATTGTACCTTGTGATATCGGCCTCCGAGAGTCGAGAGTCAGGATCGCCCAATTATCGAAATCCCAAAGGCGGCACACAGTCGAAGCTCTTATTAGTGCTTTGTCGACTCGTACACAGTCCTAGTATTCACCGGACTTGCCACTCCGCCCACTTGTGACAGGAGTGTGTGCCACACCCATTGCTGATGCATGGCAGTCAGACTTCCATCACGCATGTTGACGTCCAAGGTCGAGATGACTGTGAGGCCGAACGCAACCGGCCGTGTCAGTTGGAACAGCCGAAAACAGTACCGCCATCAACTGGCCGCAACAGGCCTCGTGACGTTCGTTGCACTTGGTTTCGCTGACTCTCAACAGATCGGAGTCAGTCAGCTGAGCCTCTGGTCCGAAAGTTGTGGCGCCGTCTGCGGGCTTGTATCCGAATGTACTGCTTCTAGCTCCAGGGTTCGAAGCTCGTCTGTCGCCCAAGTAGAGCCTGCGACAGCCATTATTCCGTTCCTTGTTCCAGATACCAAGGCGAGAAAGACTAGAGTCCCAAAAGCGAGCACAAAGTTGCCGGGCCGCTATTGTTCGGCAATCAATACTCTCGCAAGATTGGGGGAACTCTGCCTAGAAGACCAATGGTATTGTCTATTCCGCATATTGGCTTGCTCGGACACGACTCCTGATGCCTCGCCTGTAGCTTTCGTCGCAGCTACAGGACTGCCAAGAAACACCTTTGTCTAGTGGGCTTCGTAGGTCGACTTCTCGCGATTAAACGCATTCTGCACAGTCGGCCTGGCGTCCAAGTAGAGATGACCAGTGAGGAAATGTGGCGCAAGCGTTGTTAGCTCGTAGATAGAACACGAGGGCATGAAATGCACACGATTTCCTCCTCGACCCATCGTCGAGGATGCGTGCCTTTCCATCTACACTGGCCCGTCAATATATGATGACTGGAATGTGGCTCCATCGCCTTTGGGCTGACGCAAATAGTTGGAGAAGTTTCCTCGTGACAGTTCTTTGTGACAATTGCTCGTAAGATGATCGTTTGTGAGACAGCCGACTGAGATGCTTTCACAACGATGCACATTTAAGTATGACCGTGAGAAATGCTCAGTCGGTTTTACTGCGATGCGACTGACAGTCATGGTCATCCTGATGAGAGTTGGTCAGACGTTGGACCAAGTTCCCCAGGACGGAGAACGAGACTTTGGCCAGCGTTGCAGTTGGCTGCATCTCACGGTGCTGAATCTGCAAATTGAGGCCCAGCCAACCCTCCGCACGCGACAACGATATAACGCTCAAGCATTTCTTCAAGATCTTGGGGAACGGGCTGATCGAGTTGAGAGGCTTTTGTTGTCTGAGCGTATCGTAATTGTGATGCGCTAGAGATGTGTGCGAGAAGATACAGTCCCGTCTGTCCGCTACAGTCTCCGCGTGCGACCGGACACATCGACCGAGGTGGGCCTGTTGGCGTGATGTTCCTCCTCAACACGTGGACAAGCAGTACTGTGTACAAGGAGCCTCTGTGGCCTCGATATCCGCCATTGGTAACAAGCACTCGGGTGGGAACAATCAGGCATACTGCTCTTCCGCACACACACAAAGCTGGCTATTCGACATAGAGACAGTCATTTGCGATGGCTCAAGTCCGCGTTTGAGCTCGACGTGAGGCAAAGGCAGGTCGCCAACGTATGCCATGACACTCGCCGTCCGCATTGGCCGCCTCGCGTGTTGTGCGTGCGTAGTATCCACACATCGCACGCAGTCTCCGAGGCTGGATTCCCATTAGAGTGGAGAGGATGTTGGCATGATCGGCATCATGAGACGTTCTGGTGCTCTCTCACCGACATCAGCTTCCATCATATCGAGACGTGCCGGCTGCAATGAAAGCCCTGAAGATGTTTGTCAAAATCGCGACAAAGGCTCGGCTTGGTCAAAGTTGATTGGATGAGGTGAAGGCGTAGGGCGCAAGAGCGAGGCCGTGACACGAATATCTGCCGGACCTTCACAAAGCAAGTCGCGTGCCGCCTTGTAGGATGTCCCTCGAGTGGTCGTGACATGGCGCTGAAGCACGACACACCCTGCTTTGTAGCTCTGGGCACTTGACGTGTGCTCGAGGCAGAGCAAAGGAAAAGACACTTGACTCGGCGCGCGCCGGTAGGTTTACAGCTAACAGACTCGAGTCACTTCACATACTCCAAGGGCCGGAACATGACGAGCATTGAAGCCTTGGGCAGTTCCGGCGGGCAGTGAGCACATTGTATCTCGGGGAAGAACGTCGCAGGTTGCCATGGCTGGCTTCCCCTGGGCCATGGTTCTCAGACGCGATTGCCCCAACAGTTGGCTCGCGCTGCCCAACGGAAACACCGGGTCGGCATGGTCGCCCAAGGTTGTTGAAGTAAGATATGAGCGCGCTGGCGCCACAATCAATCTTATCAGATCATCTCATCAGGATCGAAGGAATGAAAGACAGCACCATCCTGTCGGACCAGTTCGGTGAAGCGTACTGTGGTACGGCAAGACAAGGCGTATTTCCGATATCGGAACAGACGGCGATTGATGAGATGCAGTGGACAAGGTGGCCGAGGAGGTCGCACTGTGTTTCATGGGTGCTTCCAAAGCTTCGTTGAGGCGCTGGGCGACGGCGATCTCCTGTCCGTTCGCAGACGGCAGAGAGGCGCATGCAAGGCTGGGTTTTATGGGCCTGCGCGCGCGGGTGTATTCCCCGAAGTCTACTGTGTGCTACCTACTTAGTACCTAGGTAGTCGTCATACTGGTAGTAAGGTCTTGCACAAAGTGGCCGAATCCAGGAATTTATTCCTCAAGGGCCACGCACGCGGACACTGTTGACCGCCCTACTACGACGCTGCATACACGTCAGGCACCTGGGTAGTCAGGCAGTCAGCTCCTGCAGTGCTTGGAAAAGGCCACTGATGCAGATGTGATAGGGCGAGACTTCGGTGTTCGGGTGGGTGTTCGGGGGTTGGGTAAGATTGCCCGCGCACCTGGGCAACCGTGGACAGTCAACCGGTCTGCGCTTTTGCCTTGTCGGCGACAAGCATTTCCCGACTGTGCAAAGTACTGTCATACGTTCCTTGGGGGTAGTTAGCATCGAACCTTATCAGATGGGACTATTGTTGGTATTTGCTTTTTCCGCCGACTGGCAAATTGTTGCCGGTAATTACCTACGGTTAGGCTCGATCTGATAACGAAGAGCCCTGGAGCCCCTGGAGCCATGGAGATGCCCGGAACCGAGGCACTGTGATACCAGTCAGCCCTGAGTGTCCCGTACTGTGCAGTCATTGATATGCGGACGCACAAAAGCACCGGAAGACGGAAAGGACACAGATGGCATCAGGCGATGCAATTTGCACGCCACATCAATCATACATCATCTGTACGTCGTGCCGCAGTAGATTCAGGTCCACAGTACCTAGGTAGCCGGCGAATCGATTCAGGTGCACACCTGGGCACCTGTGCACCTGCACTCGGACACTGCGCGGTCAAGCTTTTCTCAAACTTTAGGACTGAGTAGCACAAAACACCACACGCGTGTTCCATGTTCTCCAGGGCCCACAGCCTCAGCGCGGTACTGTGGTAACAGTCCTATTTTCGTCGTTTCACGCACGGCTCCCCGGATTTCTCAGGAGAAACATTCCAATTCCCACAGAATACGCAGCTCTAAGCCCCGTAATAAGTCCCAGTCGCTCGGGTCAGTGGGGGCCAAGGGGATTAGGGAGGTGATTGGATGACTCGGGACCTCGGGGGGAGGCGGGCACTGACGGGATGCAACCTTGGGTCTGGGGCACTGTTGATAGTACTATTGTAAAAGTCGAAGCCGGCCATCGGCGACCCCATGTCGAGGCGCACAGTGCCAACATGGTTGTCTTTGATTGGACAATGCCTCCAATTTGCATGCCAGAATCATCGACTCTCGAATTAGTACTGTGTGCCCTGGCCCGAGCCACCGGTAGTCTATGTCATGGTTTGTTATCTGATGGCCCCAAAAGTCCTTTCCTCCCTCCTGCTTCATCCTCATCATCATCATGATGCTCATCCTCACCTCACCTCCAATCCCACAACCTGCTTCTTACACATTGGTCACCACTTGATTGATACTCTGCATTCTCTTCTATACATACTCAAGACCTAACCCACTGCCAAGTACCTTTCACCCATTGTGGCTTGGTCATCTGAGCTGTGTGCGAAGAACATTTGGCCCATAGCGCGGTTATGCCAACAGCCCTTTAGCGTGGTGAGACGATTGCCGACGCGCCAACCTGCCCTCCTCCTCCACCTCCAGCACAGCCACCCCGTCATCCTTCAACACGCGCCAATCTACAGACACTCTTCTAGCCATTGCGGCAGTTCCACCTCGTCCTTCACTCCCACTCCAAGTACAACATATACAACATCATCAAACATGGTTGACGTGCTGCCTCCCCAACCACGCAGGGTCAGCATCAAGTCTGATCCCAACATCGCGCCTGAAGAGATCCAGTACACCCCTTCCACCGCCACCGCACCATCTCTTACCTTCTCCGATCAGAGTCGCGACGACCAAGATACCCAAGGCACCGACGACTCCTTGCCCGCAGAGTCGCGGCGCCGCCGCGCATCCACCCGCCTCATTGCCCAGAATGCAGAGGACGTCCAGCGCATCACAGGAGAATCTACCGCACAGCTTGCTGCAAGGTGCTGTGGAGGAGGCTGCTGTCTGAGCGTGGGATCCACAAGGGATGGTGTTGAGTATGAGAAGGTCCAGCACCCGGACAACAACGCCTTCAGGTCACTTTGCCTCAGGGTTGACGACATTCCCACCACGCTTACCAACGTTCTGGACCTGCCAAACCAGACAGCCTTCCTGGAGCCACTGCGACGGCCATCCGACTTGCCGTCTCCTGCGTCCTCACCAGTCTCCCGGGCCAGCGACAACAACTCGGAGAGTTTGCTGCAGAGCGCACAGAAGACCTTGCAGCAGATGAGCCTGGAGGACCTTGATACTTCCATTCAGCCTCCCAGCTTCGTTCAGCCCCACCCCCCTTACCACGTCTTTCCCGCCCGTCTCAACACCGCCCGCGAGTTGACCAAGCCCGGCGCCGAGAAGAGGACGTTCCACTTCGAGCTGGACATCACCAACTACCCGGACAGCGAAGGCGTCGACTTCAAGGTGGGAGGCGCCATTGGTGTCTCCGCGCCCAATGACGAAGACGAGGTCGACGAGATCCTCGACCTCCTCATGGTGCCCAAGTTCCTGCGCAACAAGCCCGTCACCCTGCGAACCACCCAAGGACGTTGGCCCACCGTGTGGGGCGACGACCAAGCACGACAACTGATTACCACGCGCCGCGACCTTCTCATGTGGTGCTCTGACGTTCAATCCTACCCGCCCACCAAGCAACTGCTGCGCGTCCTGGCCGAGTACGCCACCGAGGAGAACGAGCGCAAGATCCTACTGTTCCTGTGCTCCGGCGACGGCCAGGGCGTCTTCTGCGACTTCCGCACCGGCCCGCATGTCTCCGTCTCGCAGCTGCTGCACGCCTTCCCCAGCGCCAAGCCTCCTCTCGACCTGCTCCTCAGCGTGCTTCAGCCTCTGATGCCACGCTTCTACTCGCTCTCCAACGACCCCCATGACTCCACCCTCACCCGAGATGGCAAGACGCACCGTCTGGTCGAAATCGCCGTCACGGTTCATGAGACCACGGATTGGCGAAAGGGATCACGAACGGGCATTGGCTCCGGGTTCTTCCAGCGCCAGGCGCTCAAGTTCATCGAGGCCGAGAAGCGCGGCGAGAAGGATCCGCAGGTCCACATCCCCATGTTCAAGGGCCTGATGGCCAACCCGCTGGCCAAGGAATTTGTGAGCGATGGTCCCATGCTCCTTATTGGGGCTGGCGTGGGCATTGCGCCGTTCCGCGGCTTTGTGCAGCGGCGCCTCAAGACCGCCAACTGCGCCAACAAGGTCTGGGTGCTGCAGGGCATCCGCGACTCGCTGGTGGACGAAATCTACAGCGGCGAATGGGGCGTGCACGAGGACGAGGTCAAGCGTGTGGTCGAGAGCCGGGTCGGCGAGGGCCGGTACGTGCAGCAGGAGGTCATCAACCAGGCCGATCTTGTGTGGTACGTGATCAACGCGGTCGATGGGCGTGTGTTTGTGTGTGGCAGCAGCAAAGGCATGGGTGAGGGCGTGGAGGAATCGCTGATCCAGGTCGCCATGGAGAAGGGCAATTTGGGTGAGGAGGAGGCCAAGAAGTACTGGGACTTGAAGAAGCAGGTCGGCCAGTATATTGCCGAGACCTGGTGAACGGGTCGCGCGGGCTTTCCGGGGTGAGAGGCGGTATTCTCGGGTCAGCAATTCGGACGTCCGACTCCGAGGCCGATGCACCCCTGACAACGACAGTCGGACTGGCCCTTGAACGACAACTTGACGTGGTGTTGGAGAGCACAAAAGAAATTAGAACAGGATCATTGCGCGAGCGATAAAAGCAGTCAGCCATTGTGCTTTGAGGGTGATCAAAAGGAATCAGGTAACACAGGCGTTGGCGTCACAGGTTTTGGGCTGGCATCCAAAGGAAAGAGGTTAGGTAGATCAAGATCATTGGCTTCTTGTCCCTGGCGTTGATTGGGATCATTTTCAGAGCGGCTGCTTCCCAAATTAGATATTCAAGTGGATTTTTTTTCTTTGTTGCATACTGGGCTCCAGCAAAGCATGCTATGTGTATTATATAGTAAGGTACATATGCCTCCAAGATTCATGAGATCCATTCACATTCAGGACAATTGTTCAAGTACAACTAGCACTAATAGAGCAATTCTGGGAGTCTACTTGAATTCAAAGATGCAGGCTTTTCTTTTTTGGGGAGGTCAACTGCTTGGTACATGCGGCTCACTTTTACCCAAGCATATATGAACTTACAGCACTACCCTTTAGACGCAACTTTCTCTCAGCCTTGCTGGGCCCATGAATCTGCATCACTTCCCACGTGAACAAGTAGCATTTGTTCATGGTGTCCACTATGTGTTTCTAGTCAATTTGGGAAGGACTTTCAGCTGCAGCATGATGTCGATATCCGGTCCAAGGTCTCAGAGCCACCTGCACTACGCAGTGCTGAAGTGGGCGCCCAAGCAGCATTTCCAATCTTTAGTCATCGCCATGGTGTTGCTTCGAAATAGCTTCGACATGCGCTTTGCAAGGGCCCCCTATCCTTGTCCATTGCCCCTGGGATGCACATCACGGGAGCTTGGACCCATTGTCCAACCCCACCACTGCCTCAAGTCTTACTACTACTATACTACTACATGTACTTGTTGTTGTAGTACCGGTACAAGATATTGGTGATTATCAAGCCTTACAAATGAGCAACGAGGCCAATGCCAATTAGCTCAGCTATGAGCACTCAGCCTTATGGCATTAGTATGGGCTGTAGGGGTATTGAGACTCTATGTCCACATTGTGCCATTCTTTGGGAAGCGGATTTACGGAGGGAGCTTGGTGGGGGGAGTACCGGAAGTGTACCTCGGAAGAGTACACCGGTAGAAGATCGTAGAAACCGCGTATATCAATCCTTAATTGGCAGTGCATGAAGTTGCCTTGGGCCCTCTTCGTCTCTGGCTAACTCTGTAAGCTCTTGGTAATACGTATCCACCGTATAAACCACCTAGTACATAATGGCCAGGGCTGCCCGTTCCATACCCCGTCTCGCAGCAACACCTTTCACCCACAACTTCACTCTCACCACTACTATCGCACCGTCCCGTCTACATCTACTCTCTAAACACATCACCCCTTGCGCCTACAAGCCCTTCTCAACCACCAGACCAGCCACCATGGCCGCCAACGCCCAGACCCTCATCGACCTCGCCAAGGCCCGCCGGTCCTACTACCCGCTCTCCAAGGACCTGACCATCACCCCCGCCCGCGTTCAGGAGATCGTCAAGGACCTGCTCGATCAGGTGCCCTCCTCCTTCAACTCCCAGTCCAACCGCGTCGTCGTCCTCTTCGGCGCCGAGCACGAGAAGCTGTGGGACTTCACCACCGACATCCTCAAGGCCATCGTGCCCGCGGAGAGCTGGGAGAGCACCGCCGGCAAGATGGCCATGTTCAAGGCCGCTGCCGGAAGTGTATGTTGCTCCTCCTCTTCCTCACCCTCTACCGCAGCCGTGATTTGAGAATCCACACACCCAATCCAAGCACAGTCCGCTAATCCTTGGTTCTTCTCCCCCCTCCCAACAGGTCCTCTTCTACGAAGACCAAAAGGTCGTCAACGGCATGCAAGAGAAGTTCGCCCTCTACGCCGACCGCTTCCCCACCTGGTCCGCCCACTCCACCGCCATGCTGCAGTTCGCCGTCTGGACCGCCCTCGAGGCCGAGGGCCTCGGCGCCAACCTGCAGCACTACAACCCGCTCGTCGACGAGCGCGTCGCCGCCGAGTGGAAGATCCCCGCCGACTGGAAACTGTCGGCCATGCTCGTCTTTGGCGGCAAGACCGGCGAGGCCGGGCCCAAGGACTTCTTGCCCCAGGCGGACAAGTTCAAGGCTTTCGGTGCCTAAGTGTGTGTGTGAGAGAGAGTGTAATGACAAGACGATCCTCCTGGGAAGGAAGGAAGGAAGACAGGAAGAGAGAAAGAAAGACAGAGGACACCTTAGAGAAGGATAGAGTTGCATCAGAAGGATGATCTAGATGCATAGATGGCCTAGCGCAATAATGGGTCGTGCAACTGGTTGCATGCGTTTTTGTTATGGACTGATCAATATAGCCCATTATCATTAAACAAACTACTTTTTGGCCACTTGATTCACGACTCTAAGAAGTAAGTGTGCCAATCGGATTTCAACCGCACACGTGTACCTGCGCTGGCCTCTACAACGCTGACCCAACAGCTTTTAGCCCGTCTGCAGGCCGACGTGCTGCGTGAGCATCGAGTGTTGGCCCTGCATTCCGATGTCTCACGAGCCAGGTACATTCTGTCCCGCCGCTTGCCAGTCCATCTGCGGTGATCTCGACATTGGTGGCGGCAAAGACCATGGTATCGCCACGTGCGGTCGTACCATCACAGAGCAGAGGTGGAGGCGTTGAGCAAAGCCTACAGGGAAAAGTAGTTGGCTCTCCATAGGGGCGAAGGACACATGGCACAACCTCAATCTCGAAGCATAGTCGGGTAATCTTGCATTAGGGATATCATTGTTGGCCGTGCCTCATTTAGGCAGCTTGCTGCAGGTTTGCTCCTGAACGCCGACGCTAGTTAACCAATAATTGCAGTCTGCTGCTTTGCTAGTAGATTTAAATCAGGCCACAACATTCTTCAGCTGTGTTGGCGGCTCATCCAGATCCATTCTGTCGTTGTCGTCGACCATGGCTGACCCGGGCCAGTCCTCATCCGTTGCCAAAGTCACTGAGCTGCGTCGTGATGTCGTGCCTGAGTCGCTCCAATCCATTGTCACTGAGCTGGACTCTGACATATTGCGAACAGTATACTCTATGGGATCGTAGTCCTTAATTTCCTGTGTGTCCTGTATCGTAACATCGTCGGCCATGGGTTTGGACTCGTTCGGTGCCGCCTGATGCTCTTCTTCCACAAGCTCAGTGACCGAGACCTGGGCAGCCCAGTCTTGGCCATGGCGCATGTCGAAGTCCGTTACGAGGCTAGTCTGTGCAACGCTGTTGTCCTGGTCTGTAAATAAATTGCGCACAGTTGTGGCCGATTCTTCAGACCGTGATGGGGAATTGCGGCCGTGCTCTGTAACTGGTTGCGGTTGTTGCGCCTCAGCTGTATCTGCTGTCTTGGCAGGCGTGACCAAAACCGAGTTTGGGTCAATGCAGTCATAGAATAACATGAAAACTCCGCCCTGCGCAAGAACATCTTCTTCGCTGACCTGGATGACAGTCTCGTCACTGAGACGCCACCACTGCGAGTCCATAGTATGAGCATACGGTTGGTCTGCTGGTGCCAGAGTCGAATCAGTTGTGAGCTTCTGTTGAAGATCGTCGGTGTTGTCCACATCATCCGACGACTTCCCCGCCCCCGGGATCAATGATTGACCGGCACTGTCTTCAACCTCCGGCCGCTTCAAGACTTCCGATGATCTCCGTGGATGCTTCCTATAGCATACGTAGTGTCCATTCTCGTGCCGACCGTAGTGCGTGATTACAGCGCGGAGTTCGTACATTGGTCCGGAGATTTGGGACTCATCTCTACCACCAGCCACCATCGAGGCCGTGGCGTCCATCATCCATTGCTCCTTGTGCGACTCTTCTTGCTGAGAATTGTCGCCATTCTCTGGCACAGATGTCGGGACCTGGGCTCCCTGTGCACTTCCGATACACCATGGACCCATGTCCAAAACCGACGGGAATTGCACAGCAGCCAGGTTTTTATAGGTCATGCATGATGCTGGGTCGAAAACAGAACGGTTCATGTGGATGGCCAGACTCGGCGGGGGCCTTGCGAAAGCAACCTGCTTGGTCTTGGTTGACTTGACCTTCTTGGACTCTGGCATCCTGAGCTTCTTGAGCGTCTCCTCGTCAAACCCTTCTTCCTCCAATATCTGCTCGACAACCTGCAGCCTCTCTGCTGCCATGGGAACTGCCTTGGCCAGTTTCTCCAGACCCTGTCGATACGCGAGAACGGTACATTTCGTGCAGTCAACGTCCGAGATGAATTCGAGCTGGACGTATTTGTCGAGAAGCTGGTCCAGGGTGTAGCATCCAACGCCGGCATCGAACATCAGAGTCGTGCAGTTGAAAGGAGTCATGGACAGCCCCTCAGAGTACCCACAAGCCGTACATGCTACACGTTGGGTCGAGAGCCCTTCAAGGGGGTTCCGAATCGTCACAAGCTTCGAGTCGATCTTGGATGGCAATGGTAGACTCTGGTATCCGCTGTCGTCGCTGTGTTGGCTAGCCACAGAATCGTCTCGCGCCAGGTCTGCCTCAAGTCCAGATGACTTGTAAGTAGCCTTGGATTCCTTTTTGATATCCTCGTCAACCCGTTCCAACAATATCGAAAAGTATTCTTGCGCATCCTGCTGGGTGAGCGTGCTCATGTTCTTCAATATTCCGGGCGTGTACAGCGTCTTGCCATTGTTTGAAGGATCGGTGAGCTCAGAGACGAAGGCGCGTAGGGCTCCAACGGTGGTAGACGCGTCATCCTGAGCGAGGCTTGGGCCAGGCTTTAGAGCGGACAAGTACGGCGGTAGATGTTTGAGTGACGACAGTCCCTGTATGATGCTGTTTTGGAAGCACGAGTTGTCCCAATTGCCGAGCCCAGCGGGTTGACACGAGTCGTTCTTGAGGGCAAAGGTGGTATATGCGCGTCTACCAGCCTGGGACATGGAGGCCACTATTCCGCCAGGCTGATCGGATCGCAGAATGCGGTGGAGAACATCGCTCTTGGCGACGTGGGAAGTCGGGAGTGGTTGAAGCATGGGGAGCGGAAACAAGGGCGGGTTCACCCATCGGTCGATCGCATAGAGAAGTCGGGCGGGAATCAAATAAACAGCGGTGTTCCACAGCAGCTCAACAAAGGTCGGAAGCTGCCGGTCTCGGGCGGCTGCTTGGCTTTGGGCAACTTGGTAGGCGATGGTGAAAGTAAGGGCGAGAACGGAGACGAGAACGCCCGGTTGGGCAAGTCGAGCCCAAAGATCTGAATCGAGATCTTGTGGTTGATGGGATCGGTGGCTCTGTGGAGGTGGTTGATGCCCCGGGACAGCTGTGGTGAACGAGGTCATTATGAGGCCAAGGAGGGGGACCGAAGGAGAGGCAGCGACGATGGATGTCGCATCTGTCGTAAATGGAACAGCCTGCGGACTGTTCAAGACGAAGCCTGTGGGCTGCGATTTGTAACGCAGACGGCGACAGCCATGAAAGACGGGAGCTGTGTGGGATGCTGATGCTGTGTTCTAAGTTGTTGGAGGATGATTGTTCCAAGACTGCTGTGAATGTCTGTGCATCCTTTTTTGATGTTATTAGACTTTGTCACTGCCGTCTATTATTGCAGTATGACGCCGAACTGGGTGTCGAAGTTTCCTGGAGGTCTGTGCACAAAGGGCCCCCCTGCAGCGCCACATGCCGCAAGCCACATCCTGGTCCTCCACGGCTACAGATACCAAATACTTCGTAGAGAGCAACCGTCAACGTCTTTCTTGCCCCTTCAAACTTCAAAGCAATGCCTACTTGGAGCTGTTCGACATGATCTTGCAGAGCGGAGACACTGCCGTCGCTTTGTCAGGTCATGAATTGGCTGCAGAGGACTAGATCGTGCCTAGTATGCACTCAATGCTAGAAAGACAAACTCTCCTTGTACTTGTACTTCGTCGTTGGGAAACACTTGCGCAAAACAATTACTGGGCAGATTATGCAGTTTCCGGTTTCCACCCTCAAGCATTCGATTCCCGTGGCCAGCTGACCTGACTGCACTGGTCTACTATTGTGTATATCATAACGAAGAGTCTACGAGCTATACCATCACTTCAATTCCGACAGCACTGTCTTCTCATTCTAAAGACTTGGACTGTGCGAGACGCTGCGCCCTAAAACTGACACTCGTTATCTTGAAGCAAAGTATGGCTTTGTGCAGGTCTGGTAGTGCGAGGGCATGCCTCGAGCGCACACGGTCATGTCCGTCGTGATTAGTGAAGAGCAAGTACTTACCGGGTGTCAGCCAGCAGCTTCGTGCCAAACAGAAAGCACGGAGCTCGAAATGATCGCACAGCAGTTGTAACGTCGCCTTCGAGCCAATCCTGTGCCCGTGCTCTCTTGTAGATACCCTCTGCATGTCTTCGTCACAGGTTTGAATGGTGGAACGAGCTTCGCGTCTGTCGTAAAGTACGCCAGAATCGCGCACGCAATCTGTGCTCTAAGCGCAAGCCAGAGTTAATTAAAGACACATGGTTGCCACAGACGCGGTTCCGAAAGTCATCTTAGCGTCCTGCAGACGATATTGATGCGGTCACCGTCCGCGACAGTAGCCTCCATGCCCTCTCGTCACCTGTGCGCGTGCGTCTTGGAGTCGAAATGGATTGCGTACTGGCGACATTAATGTGCGGCATGAGTACAACGAGAGCCTGCTCTCACAACAGCTCAAGCGCTGGTTCATATATAGATGATGGGCTGATGGGGTGAAACAAATAGGAAAGCACTCTGCTGCAAGTAGAGAAGCCGCAATAGCCGCAATGGACGTCATGATCCACGCCCAAGGCAGAACTTGCTCTGCTAGTGTTCGAGTCTTGCTTATTGACTGCAAAATCCCAAGATGGTAAATGAGGGCGTGAGCGACTATATTGTAAGAGGCGAAAGCGCCTCCATCTTCCGCGTAGCGATGGCAACCCTCCGGTATTTGACGTGACCAGATGATCGGGCTTTGTAGCAATTGACGCCAGCTTCGTCTTCGACTTGCGAAAGCGATAGGTGCGGCAGCCGGTCATGCGCATTGCTTTCGTGTCAAATCGCAGGTATTCGCTTGGAACGGTTGGGTCTCGAGCAGGTCCTGGCATAGTCACTGCTTCTGTCCATAATTTGATGTAATGCATTCCTGAACGCCAACTGATCGCCCCTATGAAAGTACTGGGGCCATCTCTCCGTACGCAATCTAGTATACAAGCGCCCTTGAAAGAGGTGAAAGGACGCTCATGGTGCGTGTCGTTTCCGCACGCTGGTAAAACTCCTCGATCCTTTCGTCGTAGTGCTTGCTGGCGTTGTCGAAAGTCCGCAAGAAAACGGCGCGAGTGTACCCGATCGACCACAATGTCCATTTGCTCTTTGCCAATCCTGTCTAGTAGTGGCTCGCATCGTAGGTGACGGTGCCGAAGCGCTCAGCGCGACTCGCGGCCTTGTTCATCTCAGCTTTATCGGCCAACACGCCCCGCGGCGCCAACTTCTAGTTGTCGCCGCCGAAGCGCGCGGCCCGACGCTCAGCCTTGGCTCTCTCGTTCGGATCGTTGAGGATGCCCCTGCTGGGCGCACCGTCGCCGCTGCCTCGCACGCGAGGGCGGTCTCCATCGCGGCCTCCACGACCGCCTCGGGGCTTGCTACTGCGACCGCGTCCATCATTTCGATTGTCCGAGGTGTGTCTCTTGCTGCTGTTGCCACCTTGCCTGTCATCGCCGTCGCGGCCGCGCTTGGGGCGACGTTCGGGGAGAGCTTCATCCAGACCCTTGGGCACGGCGCTAGCCGGGACACCGAAGCGTTGGGCGCGCTCAGCCTTCTTGACGTCGTCTGAGTTTGCGTCAACTTGTATACCGAAGCGCTGGGCGCGTTCAGCGCGCTTCTTCATTTCCTTGTCGAGGTCAGTTGCGTTGAGGCCCGCGGCGAACGAGGCAACGGGGACGGCTTCCGATTCCCCAGCGTCGGTCTTCTCGGCTGTAACGTCGCCGTTCTTTTCGGGCTCCGAGGCTGGTGTCGCAGCAGTGTTGGAGGTCTCGACAGTAGAGGTGGCGGGTTTGGCAGGCTCGGCCTTTGCAGGAGCAGGCGCGGCGGGGGCGGGCGCGTCCTCGGGAGGGATGGCGACAGGAGCGACAGAGGCGGGAACTGTCGCAGGCGCAGGCGCAGGCCTCGTATCTTCGTTCTTGGTGGCGACAGGCGTAATCTTGGTGTCATCGTCGTCCCAATCAATCACGTCCTCCTCGGCCGTGTCTTTTGACGAGGGTGTCAGCTTTCTCACATCACAACGAAGGGAGACGGGTGATATGGCTGAGGGCCGCGGCAGTAACAAGCATACTGTTAATCTTGTCGTTTTCTTGCAGGCGCGCGACGAGGTCGGCCTTGTTTCCCGTCTGCGGAAGGCTGCGCTCTGTGAGGAGCTTCTTTAAGTCTGGGACCTTCAGAGAAGCGTAGTCGGACATGGTTGCTGACGGCCGGTGGATCAATCAGCTATGAATGAGGGTGTGATGGGACTGAGCCTGATGGAGGTAATGGGAGTAAGATGTTGGATCGCAACCGTGATGTTGATTGAAGTTGAGAGGCAGGTGGGGGAGTGCGCTGTTGTTTGTTGTTGTTGTTGGGTTGAGTAAAATCGGTTGCAGATGCGATGGGAAGGTCAGAGGTCAACCTTGGAAGCTGCAGGTGCTACCACAGTACCAATCAAGATCTGGAGCTGGCCTGCAAGGGTAGCCCTGGTCGTTCCAATGCACTCCCATCTCAGTCACATCTATGTGCCTACGTAGATTGGATTGCATTGACTACTAAGTATCCACCCTGTACGACAGCATATGATGAGGCTCTTCACAACTCTCAAAATGTAAAGTTAGTCCGGCCGCGCCATCTCACTCTGACTGCCCGCTTGCCAACAACGGTCGGCCTTCGTACTATCCAGCATACTACTATGCCACGGCCCCCGAACTCGACCGTTCCTGGGCTTTTTGCTTCCATGTCAACGCGGGCGTCAATAGCAACTAAAACAACGAGCAAGTATGGCATCTGGGAATGTGAGTGCCCGCGAGGTCAATATTCTCGTTCCCATAACGCATCAATGCGAACCTAGCAGGAAGTCTATGGCACACTCCGTAATAACGCCAGTACGCCCACGTACCAAGACGTGCGTTAAGGCACAGGCGGTTCCAATCCGCCGTGTTCTGATTCCGCAAGCCCTCATCAAGTGACCGAGCCCGTCTCTGATATATGAAAGCACACCGTCTTATAGAACCACCTCAGTCTCGCCGGCCCCTGCTAGGAGGGCAGGACTACGAATCTGTACACCGGCAGGCGACTTCTAAAAACAAGAATAATCACCTCCGGGATGCCCATCAGCAGTGGCCTGCTTTTACCTACGGAAGTCCCTGCCAAAAGTGTTGATGGAGCGTAGCCAAAGGTGATTGTTTCAGAGGTGATGATCATAGAGGTTGTAGTTCCAGAGGCGGTTATCCCGAAGACAAACCTTGGAATATCTTTTGGGCGATATTATTGTGTGAAAGCAGTATTACTAATAAGTAATCCTGCTGTCACAGTACTAGGCCCGCACGACCCACTATGCTATATTATATAGATCGCCAGCTCCTCGGCACCTCTTAGCCTAGTTCTCCTCTTCTCCCCACGTACGACAACAAGCTCTTTACCATGATCTAAGGCGCAGCCGTGTTGTGCCGTGACACCAGCACTGGAGACTTTAGTGGATGCCCAGGTGGTTCACAAAAGACCGGAGCAGATGGTCAAGACTTTTGACCGCGACGTCCGTTCTTATGCAGGTGTGTCCGTCGCTATCAGATTTTGGAACCTGGACGACAACTGCCAGAGTCATCGACAGCCCCGGGTCGCTGGCAGATATGCATTGAAGACAAAGAGAAGAGCTCGATAGCGAGTTGAAGCCCGAAGTTGGCTCCAGCATCTGGTATGTCCAGAAAATATCCACCACTAAGCCTCGGGAGTTCGCGACATCCATGATCATTTCCTCCCATCAAGAACACAATTCACTATGGAAAGCTGAAGATTATGCTAAGTGGGCTATGAAGACGCACTCGCTGCCTTGGTTTGGGCGTCACGATCATTCCCTACCGACGACCAATACGACAATAGATTATTTGCGTCTTCAATTTTCGCTGCGTGGCTGAAACACAAGCGCTTCGCGACCGCTTTGCGGTGAAAACAAGTGTTGTGGTCGTGAAGCCTGCATTCACTATGTTTCTTAGGGTCTTATAATACTTTTACAGGAGATTATTCCATGTGTCAGGCCGAGCAAAGCATAGATATTCTCCGTGGCTGAGAGTATAGTTCTAAAACCCATCATGTAAGAATTACCACTACGCAACCTAAAGACAAGAGTCACAGCTCATCTATCGAATTCTGGCCATTCTCTTCAAAGCAAAGAAAACCGGGCCGTTCGTCGGTAACAACGATATCCGGGTCCTCGTCTGAGCTGTAGTCATCCATCGCAGTGGACAGCCTTGTGTTAGCGAGAGGTAGCCTTGTGTTCAGATTTGGGAGTGGATCTGGATCACTACTAGAGCAGGTCCGCCCAAGCTCTTACGCACGTACGAGCCATTTCGTACAGTCTGAATGATTTTCTTGACTGTTTAGTTGACTTGTATGATCAGTGGATGTGGAACAAGCCAGTAGCTGGTGCAGTTCACAGGTTCAGAAATAGATTGTTACATCAAGGATCATTGTACCAAGGCAGGTAGTATTAACAAGTCGTCGGCTCGATCGAAAAGTCTGCGTTATCGTCACTGGAATAGAGTTATGGCTATGCAGATCCTTCAACGGATGTTGTTCAAGGGGGTTTTACGAGTACCGTTTTGCTACTAACTAATTGATGAATATCAATATTTTTTTTCTGCTGGTAAACATCGAACTGTGATTTGCAATCTTTGGTCGTATAGTGGTTAGTATGTGAGCTTGTCAATCTCGATTAAATTCGAAGAGATAACGCTCGAGACCGGGGTTCAATTCCCCGCCAGAGAGGTTTTTTTTTCCTGGATCTCCTTTTCCCCTTTTTTGCCATCGTGGGTTTGTATACGATATAATATCGTAGAGTACCTACTGATTATCAGGATCTTTCAGGTGCTGTGCTGACTAAGGGTGATCCAAGAGCTGGGCAAAACAGCGTTGCTCAAGAGTTATTCGCCGGTTGGTACATAATATGGGACAATCAGATCTGGAATTAGTGACTGTGGAATAGCCCACGCGTTACAGTCGTTCTATGGCACCATCGTCAGTGGTATAATGTCCTTTGGCTGGTTGCGGAGATATTGTCTCAGTTGCACATACTAATGGCGTTGTCCGGCGGTGGTCCCCTTGCGGTTTAAGTGCCTGCTGTATTCGTGTGTTCACGGAAAACGACCGTTCCAGGTAATTCCTCGGGTTTCAACTCACAAAATACACATATCCCGACGTTGATGACACTGTACCGTATCGGACTCGATGAACAACTTCAAACATGTCTAATAAATAGTACAGTACCGCCGTTCTGTGCACGAAGAGAAAACGACTTGACGTTAAAACACTACTCAGTGCCCAAGTGTACCTGCAGTGTCTGGCCTCGTGCCCATCTGCACACATCTCTACGCAGCCCAGTCCTTGACGCTCTTCTACCGAGGTCATTGCGGAGGACAACAACGAGCATAGCCTGTCGCCTTCTTACTCGTTGCCGAAGTGTAAAGTACTTGCCTATGCACGCGTTGGGTAAGTCTAAAGTTGACTCAAACGACTCCGGGACAACACAAGCGCGTGGGTTGACGGTAACTAGGTGAGCATTCCAGACGAGTATGTTACAGACAACAATAATGCTAGTGACAATCCAAGCGCATACCTGGCACAAACCAAATCAGGTGACTCAATCTCCATGTGGTGACAACCTTCTTATCACGCAGCAATATGCACCATGCCCACACGACTCGAGACTAAGCGCCCTGTGTGGAGCCATTGACCCGCACGACTTGAGTACTGCATCAAATAGTATCCTTCGCATCCACTGTGCTGCTTCTACATGTTGCTCGATATGCTATCACAAGGCCTGCCAGGATGTCGAGGGCCAATCTACATAGTCCGCCCTCGGGGAGAAGCCGTGAGGGTGTGGTGAGGGTCAAGCTAGAGGTCGTTTGCAAATGTACACAGCTCAATTTCGCCGCTTTGGGAGTGACGAAAGAGGAAGATGACATTTTCGAGCAATCATCGCACACGAATGGCAGAACAAGGTCAAGGAATTCGGAACTCTCTGTCGGTCTGTCACAGCTCGACTTGGTGCTGGTGGCTTTACGAGGCGTCTACGACATCTCATAGGCCACATGGATAGGAGATGACGGGCCCCATCTGCGGGACGCGCCTTGCTGGGTCAGCCGCTGTCAGACTGAGATTGGATTCGATCTGGCGGAGAAGGAGATGTGCTGACGACAGGGCTGGTTCATACTCGGCTTGGGCAAGCTGTGCTCAGCGTGTTGAATGCTCATGGACATCGAGCGAACGCGCCTCAGCAGCGCAGATGTGCGGGAGGATCCAACAGGAAGCCACATCACGGAGAATCCGGCGACAAAGGCTCATGATGGGACCGATGAGCTGCCGGTCAGAGAGAGAGGAAGGGCACGAAGGATTTGACCAATATCCAGGAGTTGGACAACATGTGGCAAGGCTCCAGACTCATCACCCGAGAACCTGAAAATTACACCACTCATATGACGGTAACATAGGCCACGAGAACAAACGAGCACACAATGATGCGTACAGGAGACGTACCAAACAAGATAGTCATTTGACCAATAATCCTCGTCGCACCTTTCTTGCGGCGCCATAGGGCATCCGCGTCGATCATGTGCACAAATGTTGAAAGTCTCGGTCGTTCACCGCTCGACACGTCGGAGGCTTTGGAGGAAAGTGAAAGGCGCCGAGACAGTTAAGGCGCGGAAAGCCATGAGAGAATGTCTCAGGCGTGCCTCGGGGCCAAACCCGCAGCTACGATGCCGGCTCTTTGGAGGGCTGTGAGCTTCGAGGATGGCGTCGTGATACAATCAACGTGCAGGCGGTGAAGGAAGCTGAATTCTACGCGACAGTCCCGCTGTGGTGGCTCCCACGGTTTGTATGCCACGATGGGGGTCTCACCGACGGCGAATTGGTCGATACCACTGGCTTTTTCCGTCAAGATTGCGCTTCAAAGACGATGACTCCTCGAGCAACAAAACCCACTTCCGCGGTTGGAGAGGACTCCCAGATCTTATACTGGGGCATTCCTTGTCCCGGCGCTTTGCGATCTGCGATCCAATCATATATGAGAATGTGCAAGTCTTGACCCCTGGCCGAGAACGGGTGGATCCTGGAGTCTTCGACGACGCCACAAGGTCCGAAGAGCTCGAGCAATCCACATGGCAACTGTTGCTGCCAACTTGGTCTTTCAGAAAGCCGCTCAATCAGGGCGTAACGTTGGGAAGGCAATAGGTAAGTACCGAGATCTATGCTTACCTTTTGCCACGTCACGGACCTCACTCTTCCAAACTTCCACAAGTGGCACACTTTGGACGTCAAGTGTGGCGAAAGTACCAGGCCACGCTTCACAAATTCGCCTGCTCCGAGCCACAGGACCGGACCCAAATCATGCATGCGGCATGCCACCGCAGGAGAGCCTGAAGAGCAATGCGACGGGGGGCGTCGTGGTGTCTTTGATCCGCCCTTGGGACCTGCATATCCAGGCTCCATTTTTTTGCGATTTGCTGCAGATTTTTCCACTTCCTCCTCGTTGCTTGGCGGATGGCCGCTCACTTGTCCTGCTCGTCGGTCGTGCGCGCACCAATGCCAACGCACAGAATCCGCCACTCCCAATCAGATGCGACCAAGACCCCGGACACTGTGGGTATTTCAGCTGGCAATGCTCGCTTGCTTTACGAATGACAGCATACCGAACCCAGAAGTCCGGTATCTGGCGAGTTCAAAGCGATCCAAAGGGCCCGCTTTCGCCAGCAGGCGACAGCCGCCGCGCATATCGTGAGAGCTACTTTATACTTGTACCTGGGTACTTGGTATCTGGCTGGAATTGCTGGAATGAGTGGACGATGTCGATCAGATCGTCAAGTCCGACTATATATGATTCGATTGCTATTTTAGGCACGCCCATGCATATGATATCCTTTTCGTTTCTGCTGGTGACGAGTCGACGGTGGATAGTTGGCCGTCTTGAACCCTGCCCAGAGGTGGGCTCACTGGCTCACTGGCTCACTGGCAAATTCGACAGCTCCGAAGGGAAAGACACATGAGCGACAGCTGAGAGCTCGTGTTGAAGCTTTCTCCTTCGAATCCGGGTGCTGTCTCCCTACGGCAACCGTCTCGAGATCCGAGGGTAACATGTAGACACCCTCTCCGGAGTCCGGGACAGCCTTTCCAAGCCGGCTTCTGACTCCGCTCCTGCGAGCTTGCCCGATGTGGCCAAGCTAGCGACTGACTGGAGATGTCAAACTTTTCCATCTGATTCCCATCTGGGTGACACGCATCAGAAGGAAGGGTGAGCAATGAGATGTCTACTTGTCGGACAATGTACTGGTGCCCAGGCGTCACCAGCAGGCCACGGCGGGGCTGATCATGTAAGACGCCCGATGCGGCATAATTCAGGGGAGTTGAGCTGCTCTGAATTTTGTGATTGGAGCTCCCGAAACTTGAAATGGTCCAGTCAGATTGCTGCTACGCCGAACCAGTCTTGCCTGGGTTATCGGCACCCAGTCCGCACGCAGTGTTTCGGGACTTGCCCCGGAGCACGGATGAGAACTGGTCGAGTCCTTGGTGGACAAGATAGGTCCGGGCATGATACAGTCACTCGCTCGGCAAGACAGAGAGAGGCCCTCTCTTCTCGGCGCAGGATTATTGCAACAGCACGCTGTTCTTTGCGTGATTCCGCGTACGACGTGATACCCGGGTACTAATAGCCGCGAATGGCGCGTGGTGAAGATGGGGCGTAGTTAAGGTTCGAGCCAGTGACAAGATGGTCGAGTGGTGCTGATGAAGAAAAGATCCTTGACCTTTCCCTTCCTACACAGTACTGTCTGACCACTAAGGCGTCCCGGGACCGCTAACCCTGTCCGGGTCTCGATGTCTGTGAGGACTTGGATGGCTCGTTTGTGGGCTAATTCACAACGGGGACAATTTAGCTCGTCGCCGGTGTCAGCCCCAAGAAGCCGTGAGTGTTGCGCCTAGGGGCTAACCAGGCTGTTGGGTCCTCTCACAATGCCAGAACGTCAAGGGCACTGACCAAAGCGTTGGGACAGGCAGACAGGCGAACATCTAGGTCGTATAAGCGATGACTAGGTACCAATACCTAGGCAGTCCTCTTCAACGAACCTGGAGAGTAGGCAACTCTCAGACTCTCCACTTCTCCAGTCCAGTGGCAAAGGTAGGGGTTTTACGATCCTGGCCGGCGCTTGGGTGTGGATCTTGAATGGAGGAACACTCACCACCCCTGTTGCCTCGCGGCAGGATCTAAAGCAAGGGTAAGGTGCGGCAAGGTGAGGGTGTGCGAGCAGCAACCAGAGGCTTGATTGCTTGACAAGTTCAAGAAGCCACTCGGGTTGTGCAGAGTGAGACATTGTCTAAGACATGCCGTTAGACATCCTCCGTGGTGGTTCGTCCGCCCTCAAGGGGGGTGCAGGTGGTCACACAACCGCCGACGACAGCTGAGGGTACCTGGAGCAGAAGAGAAGGGCACGTCTTGACCCGTCTCTATCCGTCTTCACAGCGTTGCGCTGCGCTTGACGAGGGTTTTTCTTCATCTTTTGCAACGGTCCTTACCGTATCGCCACTCAACCGCACCCAGTGCTACTAGATGCGTACCAAAACGCCAGAAACCCAGTACACCGCGAGAGCAAGATGTCTCGGGTGCCTGTTCCTGGCCACGGTAGCTGTGTCCGATGGAGGCAAAGCGCAAAGTATACGGAAGTAGAGACCATCCAATGGTATCGTGCAACAAAATCTGCCTGCTGCCATAGGGCCTCGACATATGCACAATCTACCACATGGGTATGTATATCATGGATTCATACCCATCAGTTTATCACGCGCATGGCGCAGTGCATGCAGAAAGTCCAAGCCTGTGCCGAATAGTGGATACACTCCGCCATTCGCCTGTCTCCGCCTTTCCTGCAGTCGCTCCGGCCCTACTGTCCACAATACTCCGTACTGGGTCGCCTTCCGTCCCTGCTTCTTGCACGGGCAGACGGGTCACCGTCTGTTGGGGGTCCTGAGGGAGCCCTCTGAGACACGCTGTACAACACGTCCGCCCTAGCAGAAAGGCAGGTCAACGGCTGCCTCTCGACAAGCCACTACGAAACCTGGTTTCGACCCGCTTATAATGCTTCGCCGCGAACACTGTTTCGCCAGATGATGCTGTAGTCTCCACGCGATGACTTTGACACCATGTCGTGTCAATTATAGCAGCCCTATCCGCAAATCTCTGAGCCTACAGAGGACAGGTGCCGAGAGAAACAGTCATGGGATCTAGTCATCCAACTTTATCCGCCAGATACCCTGGCCTCGTCCCCCAGTTCCCTCGACCCTTGCTCCTGGACAAAACTAATTCTTGTCAAAATCGTCCACTTCCCTACACAGTAGACGCCTGGACCCTGGACGCTCACCAAAAACAAAAAAAAAGAGCACACTCCTACGTGTATATACCACAGTACCACCGCTGGTCTTCCTCCTGGGCATTCCACGCAGCTGCTTGCTTGTGGTCTTACAGCACACACTCGATAATAGTCCGTACATTCTTTTCTCACAACTGCCATCCTTTGATTTTGGTGCTCTTCGCGCACAATCGAAGCACGCCCTGTTCTCTGGACCAGCGTCAGGTCCTGCAATACACGCATTCCAAGGCAGCATCGCGCCGAAATCGCACCTTTTGTTGTCGAGGACACACAGAGCCAGTCTTGGTCCTGCAGTCATAGCCAAAGTGGCTCCAAACATCGGCCAGACTTTTTAGACGCCCGTCTATCCGGCTCCATTACATGGGTCATTTCATCACCTCTAGCGAGCTTACTTACCCCAGCTACTTCGAGCCATCCTTGCCTAATCGTCCCCCTCCACTACATCCTTGTATGCTACCTCAGCACACCATTTCGATTTCGTTTTGTTGATTTTCTCCTCCTTCTCCTCCATCCACTGCAGTTGACTCGAGGTCTGCATTTCTACTCCTTGGTCACTCTTTCGTGCGATAGTGGCGGACATCCGATGTCTGTTTCTGTCCTCTGCTGCTGTTGAACCTGACCTACACACAAGTTTGGCGAGATCGTGTGCCTTCAGAAGCCTGAGCTTTCCCACTGTGCCGAAGCGACTTTAATAGCCGAAATCTTTGGACTCACTCTATTCCGGTGATATGGTACGTGTGTGACCCCAAGGTAATAGGTGCTTTGGAATTCCGGAACTACCCCAAGATGCCCACAAACGAACTTTTCTACGTCTCTCAAATGCTATCAAGGCAAACTATACTGACCTAGTTCACAGAGACATTCGTAAAGCAAGGCTCTCCGCCGCTGCCACCAAGAAAATGTGTATTTGACTTAAGCGCCTGTCACACCAGCCGCATATACTATGGCGTCCGCGAGAGGAAGTTCACGGCGCCCGGGGCTATCAGGTGACGCCTCCCAGTCTAATCGGTCTGGGGCCTATATGGAGACGTCTTCGGTAGATTTTCCATCTTCCCTCAGCCGTAGGGCTCGAAAAGCAGCCGAGTCTGCTCGGGCTAACACCGCCGTGCCTCTACCACCTCGGAGCACGAGCAAAATCCCGCAAACCTCTGCTCGACCAGAACCGACGCCGAGTTACGCTTGGAAACAGTCTCTCGCGTCCAGAAGCCGGCCAGGAAACTCCAACACCAGCGATGTATCGGGAGACGCATCCACGAGTGCCGTCAGCACTTCCTCTGTTCCTTCGAGCCGGTCACAAGACAGCTCAAATCAGCCTAGGAACTTTCTGCGGAGGAAGTCACCAGCAGTACCACGCGAGACAAACAGCAGACCCCACGCGAGAAATGTCTCGTTACGAAGCGACTCTTCGTCATCAGTGCCCCGATCCCAGGCGTCATGGGATCTGAATGACAGGGCATATACAGAGAGTCCGGCCTCCATCCGCGTCGCGCAGCAAGTCGAGATTCCAACCTTCGCACAGCCTGTGACGATCTACCCAGAGCTTGATCGCTACCGCGATTTTAAACCTCAGGCAAGCGCGAACAACCATTACTCCGATGTACCCTACGCTATTACCACTACGGACCTCCCACCTCCAACTCCACTCTTCTCTACGACAAGCAGCCAGCATAGCGCATTCAGTGGAAGCCCCTCGACCCGGTACTCAGAGTCGCCCGGAGCCGGCCCCTACAGCCGAGACACAACTCCAACTTCCATGTCCTCAGTATCGCCTGGTTTTGCGGCGCCGATGCGACTCCCTGCATCGAGGCCGAAGCCAAACAGTCCAGCCAGACCTCCTGTCACACAGTCTATTACCCGAAGAAGAACAGAAATCGTACCGAGTGAGGTTCGCGAGCCCAGCACAGATCGTGAAGCTTTGACCGCTGTCAGGGAATCGTCAAACTCGTCATCATCCGGCTCCACGGTTCGTGCCACTGGAGACGGGGGAAAACTGACAAAGAAAGGTGTCGCAGCGCCCGTGCCTTCGCCACGGACGTCTTCAGATCGGAACCGAGATGCCACGGATCCGCCGTCTCGGACGACTCGCAATCCATTCAGACACGGTGCGCCGACGCATTCGCGCTCTCAATCCACAGAAAGCGTATGTTCTGTTGGAGGATTTGTCAAGCCTATTGGGCCCAGGGCTACTCCACCGAGGAGACCCAGTCGAGATGGGACCTCAGACCTGCACTCCCAGGTTGGCCTGCCTGCCCCTGTGGTGCACAGTAACATGTCTTCAACGTCTCTTTCGGAAAGACGACGGAGTAATCAGAACTTGTCAGTCACTGGCTCTCGAACCAACACTCCACAACAGACAGATCCCGCACAGAAGAGCTCAGCACCAAAGATTGGAAGAGAGCCCACGCCAGCCCCTCATGCCGCAACCACGGCATCAGAGGCTGTGAAGCCTGCTTCGCGCGGTCCGACTCGCACTCCTAGTCCTAGTGTAGCTTCAGCTTTCAAAACACGCTTTCCGCTCTTCAGCAGGCGAAACAAGTCTGCACCCTCGGCACCTGCGGAGGATAAACCACCGCGAAAGGGTCCAGCCGCGGGTACTGGACATGAAGGCTATGGGAGACTGGGTCATGTTCGACGGCGGAGCAGCAATCTGACAGGTGCCATTCGTGCCATACCTGGAACGATGTCATCGCAGTCTCAGTCCAAATATCAAGACAGCACTGCCAGCAATCAGCCTTCCGACCCTTTCTTGGCTTCGAGAATGAGCCCTGTGGTGATAGCTGGTGGCGAAATCATTCACAACCGAAATGCGAGTGCAGACTTGAATCGATCAGAGAGCAACCAGAGCTTGGCCCTACCACGACCCAGCTTTAGTACTTCCAGAAACAATTCGGACGTTTCTCTGTCCTCGCAAGAAGCGCGAAACACGCTGTGGCCTTCTGCTTTGCCCCGTGGAGAGACACCCACACCACCCGCTGGGCATCGACGAATGCCTTCGGACAGCAGCGACTCCGATGTCCTGGCCATGAAGTCTACTTTGGCCTACCGAAGGTCAATTGGACGCCTCAACGCACCGGACCAGGACAAGGCTCGTCTCCCAAAGCCCATTACCATACGTCCAGGACTGGTGACACCTTCGATGAACAGCTACGACACGACGCTCTTCTCCGACGACTCGACCATGAGTTCTCGGCCACCCATACAGCCCAGGACCGACTCGGACAAGTTAACAGCGAAGAAGTTGAAGAAGCAACCCAAGTCGCCGCGCAAATGGAATATTTTTGGTCGACAAATTGCCAGCAAGAAGAAACAGCCGGAGGAGCCGAACGTCTCAGCGGCTGTCAAAGTTGTAGAAAAGCAACCCCTGGCATTCTACACCATGATTGACAGTTCAGAGCAGGAAGAGGATGGGTTTGCAGACGTGGAAGATGTTTTGCGTGATGCTCGGCCATCCAGACCAATTTCACTAAAACAGAGTGCCCCAGCGAACGATGGACCGCGGCCCTCCCTTTCGCGGGAGCAGTCCCAAGAAGCTGAGAACATGACTCTGGCGGCCAGGCAACCGCAACCAGCAGCGAAGCCGGTCTCGAGAAAGATCACGCCGGTTTCTGCATCGCGCGATCTTAGGAAGGCCGCTGCGCAACCAAGCCGTGCTGAGCAGAAGCCGACGGCCTCGAAGGAGCCGAGGGCTCGCCCAAGCAGACTGCCACAGATTGGTCGCATCCCCAAGATTGAGACCAGAACCAACACTCTCGTCGAGCCACCTCTACCCTCGCCGATGTCCTTTTCTCGCCCATTCAGGCGCGTTAGTGTGCAAATGCAGTCACCATGCGTTGGCCAGGCACCCACCGACGAATTCATAGCCAAAGGACCAAGTCCTCCAGAGTCACTGATCGCAGAACATTCGACTACAGAAGCACTCGCGCCTCCGACGACCGAGCAAAGGCAACCCAGCCCATCTGCTCGTGTATCCAGAGAGTTACCAACGGAAGCAGCTGAGCTAACGAGAGAGTTCATAACTTTCCCCCCATCCCGCAAGGTATCCGACGCCCCCTCTTCGACGGACTCAAGCTGCTCTGGTATGCATAGCTACTCGGAAGCCACGGCTGTCATTCCGGATGCGAATGCTCCTCTGGCTGAAGACGAGGTTTGGGACGAGTACAACGACATCCTTGGCGATGGCGATGTGCCGCGAGGACATCCGTCCGCAACTTCGTCCCTTGGAAAACCTTTTCACTTGGAGATGTGGGGGAGGCAGTTGAACTCCGGACGCAATGGACAGCCGCTGGAGACTCCAATCGTCCCCCTCGACATGGGCGCGCAGATGAATGCGCGTATTGGCAGGGCTGAATCAGAGTGTGAGACAGAGTTTGAGGCCGAGTCGCAGGTGGAGTTTGATCAAGAGTTTGAGTACGATGATGCGCCGCAATCCGTGCCTGCGCCAACTACCTCAAGTGTCTACAGTTCAGACATGACGGCCAAGATCAACGAGGTACTTGAAGCGGCGGGTGCTTCTCAGCAGCCATCCTTCTCGATGAACGGCTTTGTCGACGGCTGTGCAAGCCTTACTAACAGCGCCGAAGAGTCACGACGTCAAAGCCAGCGCTTCAGCACGGCATCGTCGCAGAAGGCGCGTGTGCTTCGAGATTCTCAGGCTAGCTCCAACAGCAACGGTTCAGATGATACGGCGCTGGCGCAGGTCAACCTTCGCGTCGGATCGATGACCGTCAGCAAGTGGCTCACCTTTGGTCATGTCCTCTTCAGTCCTGTGCGAGACGAGCTGATTCCAGTGGTCGGCTCACTCAAGCGACACTCCATACTGGTCATCGATGGCCTCGGCAACGACGACTGGTCCTTTTATGCAGCCGAGACCTACCCAGCCGCTACTTTCTTCAACCTATCCCCACGCGCGCCGCTGTCTACCGAGAAGCACAGCTCCGGGCACTCTAGCTTCCCTTTGAGCCCACCCAATCACCACCAGATTCAGTACAAGTCCAACGCGGACAAACTCCCCTTCGGCTCCCAGAGCTTCACCGGCGTCGTCTTCAGGTTTCCCACTGCCGCGCCCGAGTCGCACTACCGGAACGTGATCAACGAAGCCCGCCGTGTACTCAAACCAGGTGGGTATATCGAGCTGTCCATATTGGATATAGACATGAATCAGATGGGCAACAATGCCAGACGCGCAGTGCGAAAGCTCAAAGAGCGGATACACATTCGAGCGCCGGCTGTCAGCGTCGCCTCCAGCTCTGACCTGATTCTACGACTTCTGGGTAGGAAGGGCTTTGCGGATATCAAAACCTGCCGCGTCGGCGTACCCCTCGCCACCGTGGGACCGGAGAACTCGTCATCTGCCTCGTCCAAAACCGAAACAACGACCTCGAACGCCGCGGCTCGGAGGAGCAAGAGAGAAACGCGCAGCCTTGCTGAGTTGATGAGCGCCGAAGGGCCGGGGGCTGACGAGAGCATCACGAAGATGGTCGCCAAGGTCGGTCGGTGGTGGTATGACCGCTGCTATGAGAGTGTCGCTCTAGGCCGGACAGAGAAGAGCATGTGGCAAGATCAGGCGATGCTTGCCGAGTGTGAGGCGTGGCGCACCAGTCTGAAGCTGATGGTGTGTCATGCGCGGGTTCCTGATGGGCGGAGCCGCATCGCGAGCATCTGAGGAGAGCCGGTCGTCGACTACACACAACGTACACGAACACGCTTGTCCCTTCTTTTCACGAAGCCTGGGCGAACCTAAACAACAGCACACTTTCACCTTGGTCATCATCTTGATACAAGTCATCAGCGAATCTCTGCTTTTTACTGTCTTTTCCGAAATAGCGTTGGCGCAGGACCGAAGTCGAAAAGTCGAACATGAGCCACAAACCAGATGTGCTTCACATATTCACAGACATGGAGGATGAAAACATACAGAACAAGAGGGTGCGAGCCCGAGTTGCATTTATAACGGAACACTCACTCTGCGAGGAGTGAGTGGTGCGAGAGAACAGGGGGCATGTCCCCTCACGGGAACAATTTTCCTTTGGCTACAGCTTGCCGGGTAGTCATCAACTGGATTGAGGCATAGTTCGAGGACTGAGCTGGGAATGCGACGACATATTTGCTGAGGCATGGGCTGGTTCCATTTGCACTGCTCTCATCACATAGCCGTTACGAGACGTCTGGAAAGAGACGAAGCAATTGGTGTAAGGACCGTTGAACGGGATGAATGGGAGAAAAGGGCTGGAAATAATCTTGGTAATTGATGTGTGCTGGATACAACATGCTTGCGCGTTTGCGCATATTCATAATAGAGATACCCCCGATCATTTATTGTATATACGCCTGTTTTGATTCATGAGCCTTGTAGACCGTATACCATTCTTGTTGCATGGCAGGGTAGGCTTCGATACGACCTATCCTGGGTGATCTAAATACGCTGAGAATCTGTATGTCACTTTGGAGAACATCTTGTCTTTGAGCTGCCAGGGCAACTGAGCGTGGACACTGTTGCAATCCACATAACGACCAAACACACGGAGGATTCAGCCTGACAGCACCCAAAATACCGACGCGCGGACTTCTCGCTTCTTCAAGACCCTCGACGAAATGGATCAATGCAAGAACTTTGCATCAGCTGATCGTCAACGCCAAAGTTCGATCGGGATCACATCTGATCAGTTTGTATCAGCTCATCAACTTTCGGCTTGGAGCCCCCCCCCCTAACCCAATACACGCTTCTGCTCAGTCCGCCAGACAATTTGACACAAGCACTCATCTCTTGTCATCTTCAAGTACACCATAAACAAGTAAAGCAATGAAGGCCGGTATCACCAGACTGTTCCCGCTCCTTAGGCTTAGAGAGACCGAGAAGCCAATTTTCCTTCAGAGTGCCTACGAACTTGGTGAAATCAGAAGCTCAATTGTACGGCCCCCTGAAGATGTCAAATCCTCCACTGTTTCCGGCTGTCTGAAGCCGAGCAAGAGTCTTCGGATGATAGATTTCTTTATGGTGATGGAAAAGGTAGTGCTGCTTCATACCTTGGCACAACCCCGATCTCGGGTTGCCTTTGAAGATTATTGCCGTTACACCACCTGCGGGGTTCACTGAACTCAGCGATGAGAACGCATAAATCCCCGATTAGCTCCCTTCTCATGACATCCACTTGTCAAGAGAGAGCATTATCTCCATCTGCCACTTGGTCTTCGAAGCACCCAAGCTCCAGCGCAACCACGCAACTACCGCGTGTCGTGACCCCTCACGTTGTGGCAGCATGTTCACCAAAACCGCATACCTTACAGGCGGCGCGGGGGGTATCGGGCGGGCAGTGACCGAGAGACTTGTTAGTAGGGGTATCAAAGTGGCCCTCGCGGACTTCAACTGGGACGGCGCGAAGGCGGTGGCGATGGCCCTGAACGCTCAGGTGAAGTCTGAAATGGTCTTCGCTTATCAAGTTGACGTGAGCAGCTGGGAGTCCCAGCTGGAAGCTTTCAGCAAAGCGATCAGTGACCATGGCCGCATTGATCTCGTCTTCCCCATCGCTGGCATCGGGGAGAATTATCAATGGTTGGGAGATGGCACTGGATCCAATGCCTTCATCAAGCCGGACTTGACGGTCATCAACGTGAATCTGAATGGTTTCCTATACACCAGCAGTCTGGCCATTCAGCAGATGAGGAGACAAGAAAGAGACGATCGTGGCCGTCGTGGCAAGAGTACGTCCACCACCATCAGTCTTTTGCAAGAGGTCAACTATGAAAGAAAAACCATACAATGGCGAGGTTATGGCAATTAACAGTCTTCATACAGTCCTTGTGACAGCCTCGATCTGTGGTTTCTATTGTGCGCCCACCATCCCGGTGTACACGGCCTCCAAGCATGGTGTGATCGGCTTCGTACGCAGTGCTGGCAAATGTCTACCTGAGGAGGGCATTATGCTGAACGCGGTTTGTCCAAATGTTGTCCGCACGCAGATTGACCACGTCAGCTTGTACGACAGGTTGGGCAAAAAGGGTCTGTTGACTGATGTCAAAGACGTTGTCGACGCTTTCGAAAATTTCGTGGACAACGACATGTCTGGCGAGTGTGTAGAAGTTGGGCCGAATGGAGGTTTCACTATCAGAGCTCCAGCCGAGTACCTTGATTCGGAAAGCGAGCAAGTTGTCCACATTTTGAGCGAGGCCCACACACACAGGACTTAGTTAGCGTCCTAAAAACAAAAAAAGACCATTGTCTCGTGGAATGAGGTTGTGGATGGCTTCAGGAGCATTCGTCTGTGCCATGTGTGCTATTTTTGGAAAGCTGGGGATGTTTACCAATGTTTCAGCCTCATGATGTGAAGCTTGGGGTCCTGCGATCAGACCGAAACATCCGTGGCGGCAATTAAAGGCTGCCACTGATGGCCCGAACGGCGAATGCGAGTCTCACTTACGAATAGTGGCTGGAATTCGCACTCCAAGCTCAGACGCTTTAACAGACGCAGACAGTGAAGGGCTAGCAACTCCGTGCCTTTCTCCTTGACACGACTCGCACATGGCCAGTTTTCCGACGCAGATAACTTCGTGAAAGGGAGTGAACGGGGAGTAATAGGGGATCAAGTAGACGTCAAGGGGGCGAAAAGACGGCACCCCTAGTGCGCCAGCGGTTCGAAACTATCCACACGCTAATGTTCTTCGCGTGTTCAAACGTTCAGCACAGATCTATCTTGAAGAAGTCCTTTCCAATTTGACACACGCGCTCGGATGAAGGCTAGATGCAGGCGGAATGGGCAGTGTCTCTTTGACAAGACTTGAAATCCTATAAGTCAGGGCTCTCCGCAAGAGGATGGATGGAATCTTGCGGCACTCATCCCCCAATTGTACTTTACCATTCACAATCTATACGTGTTTATATACCAACTCTGACAATAAATTCTCCAACTACAATTACGCAACATGCCTTCTCAAGCCAGCGTCGTCACAAACCTTCCTGCTGGCATCCAGCGCGAGGCCGTCCTCGCCGCACTCCACGATCACAACAAATACATCAAAACCACTTGCCCAGACCTGATTGATTATCACAAGGTATCGGGGAACCCAGAGATTGGATCCTCATGCGTTTGTAAGAACTTGTGTTTACACCTGCATCAATGCACTCAGTGGACATCCGGCCCTCAAACCCATTTCTGTGCAAAGAAGCACTTCACGTGCCCAACTGTGCATTACAAGAAGACTGACACGAGCACGATGACAGACGAAGTCACCGACAAACGCCCCATTGGAAAGACCACCTTCAAACTCACTTTGGTCAGCCGTGAAGACGGGATCGTTGCCACCGTCAACGGCAAGGCACCAACGGGCTCGATTGTCGTAGTTAGTAAGTGGGTCGTTCACGCGGACAGGATTGAGGAAGAAGTGAGCATTGATTCCAACTTTGTTATGAACAAGATGATCAAGGGGAATGTTGAGAAGAGCCACCCGCAGCAGCACCTGGGATTCTGCCAGGCAGCTCATTGAGTCTGGTGCACACTTGGCGTTTAGATATTGACTTTGACCGAGGCGTCCTTGTCTGTTTTCGTCATTGATGGAGGGTGATGCCGCATACAGGCCATCAAAGAGTCTTAATATAATTTTTGCCTAGTTGCTCGCGGCGCCTCCTTCCCAGATGCCACATCTTCGCCTGAAATCTGCCTGCCGGTCATTCCACCGCCCTCACACAGCCAACACCGTAGCCGCAGCCGCCAACAGCGCGGGCACTGTTTGGACCCCCACAATGATCCCACTCACTGTCGCGCCGCCCACGAGACCCGCGACGCCCACACAGCCCAAGAAGAACAGCTTGACCTGGTCGCCAAACGCCGGCACTGGGTGCAGCAGGCCCCAGACAAGCCCCGCAGTGAGGAAGCCGTTGTATACGCCCTGATTTGCCGCCATAGTTTTGGTCAGCTCCGCACGCTCCCGCGTGAGCTTGAAGGCGCGGCGGCCGCGCGGCGTCGTCCAAAGGAAGGTCTCGAGGATGAAAATGTAGCTATGGATGCCGGCGACGAGCGCTGCGGTGACAGTAGAGACAATGGTCATTTTTGGTTTGGGCCGGTGGGTGACGTTGGATTTGTGGATTTGTGGATTTGTGGAGTTCGAGATGAGTATGAGGCTGGATGATAGAGAGACCTGACTCGCACCCTTGCGCACCCTTGGCAGGATTTCTACAAATTTAATTAGAGGCATTGCTGCGCATCCGTAACGGTAACAGCGCAACCGCAAAGCAATGATGAACACGAGTGCATAGGTAAAGTGGCAGTCTAGGACTGGTTTCTCAACTCCATGCTGTGCCTAACAGATCTTGTGGCACCAGAAAAGAAGATGCATCATCTCCCCCACTCGCTCCTGACCCACGCCACATAGTCTATTCTTCATGAACGCCAGAAAATGTATACGCGTCCAGAGCCGTCCGCAGGCCCTGCACCATGCCTGTCGAGCCAAGCCAGCGGCATTTCCAGCACATTGAAACTGGAGCCTTCCAAAAGGCAGAGCCGTGTAACATATGGACAGCTAGGTAGTCTGTCGCCGTTCATCTCCGAAAAGCTACAAACATTGGAAGACAAGAGCATTATTAGCCATAGCCATACCAAAGGCCGGCTGGAAATAACGCCCCTAGCGCCGCGAAACAACCCGTTCGCACCCGCAAGATATCCAGAAAGACGTTAAAAACCCCTTTGGAAAAAACAAGCGTAGTAGGCCATTGCTGATTCAAGATATGTGATAGAATAACGTCAGAGGCCAATAGCGGTGTCACACGGCTTCGTTGCCGTCGAAGCCTCTGAGGTGGTGGTGCTGTGGTATGGGACCACTTGTTGGGTATATATGCAGCCATGCCTGTTTCGATTTCCTAAACATAACATTTTCAGCCCTCCATGGGCATGATGGGCTTTCCGGCGTCGACGATGATTTGCTCATCGAGCCTCTGCTTGGTATCGCCCCACTCAACTCTCTTCCACGTCGAGATGCGGCCGTCGTTGAGGTCCAGGTCGAAAATGCGTATCTTTCGGTGGACCCCGCCATAGCCTCCATATCCGCCAAAGCCAGAACCGCCAGCGTAGCACATCCAGAGGGCCGGCTTCTTGGTGTTCTCATCGGTAGAAAGGGCGCAGTACTCATTTGCGTGGTCACTAAGCAATACTGTCAGTCATCAGATACGACGACGGGCAGGATGGGAAAGGTGACATACTGTCCGCAGCTAAGCATGACCACGCCCTGCTCTACAAGCGCATCCCTGAAGCCCGAATTATATGTGGGCGCCGTAACACCTTCTCTTGCTTCCCCGACCAGCACCTGGTCCGAGTCTCGGTACTCGGGCAGCGGAATATGTATGAATGCAATATCTAGGTGCATGTGTGTGTACTCCTTGTGCTTTTTTTTCAACCCTTGTGCTGTCTGCCTGAACCAGTCGATCTGGCTCTTTTTGATCCAGTCGTAGCCCTTGAATCGGCGCTCGTCCGGCGAGTACGAATGGGAATCCAGCATGTACACGGTCACTGCCGAGTGCTTTGCGCTGCCTCTTCCCAACACTTCAATATAGTAGTTCCCGACGCCATCGATATCGTCCGGGCCGGATTTTGAGAGCGAATAAGGCAATGTCTCGACCAGGGCCATCTGGTTCGCGCGTGTAAGGGCAGCACCGGCCGCTCCCTCGTCGTCGTGATTACCGAAGATGGAGATGTAGGGTACCTTGTGCTTGATCAAGACCTGCGCATACTTGAAAATTGCCTAGACGTGTGATTAGCAGCATGACAGCCGCTCGCGCACGCACACCCGACTTACCGATTGCGCATCCGGAGCGGTATCGCCATTGATTTGGTCGCCGCTCAACACGACCAGATCGGGCTTCTCGTCTTCCAGCATGCGAGTAACAAAGTCGAGCGTTCGCGGGTCAGCCTCACACTTTTCGCGCTCAGGGTGCTCCGGCATCTCGTCGCGACACGCGCCCACGCCTGTACTCAGGTGCATATCTGATACCTGCATGATTTTGAATTTCCCATTGTCCTTGACTCTCGGCTCGGGCTTCGTGGGCTCCTGGTGGCTGCCGCGGCGCACAGTGATGTGCGCCGAGGGGACGTGGGGGCCAGCGTCGAGTACCAGGGGTGTGCCCTTCTCGGGAAGTTCCCAGCCGTCGCGAGCCTCAACAGCATCATCGCCGAACAGCACATCGACGGCAGTGATGGTCTGCTTGGAGTCGATAGCCTTGGTCTTGGCGGAGCGCTTGATCCACAGGCCAGCGTCGCGCGGCTCCCAACGCTCGTCTGCCTGGCCATTCAAGGCGGTGCCGGGGTCGAGACGGCCCACGTTGACATCAATGACGACCTTGTCCTCTGATGTAAGCTCCTCCTCCTTCTTGCGCTTGACGTGGATATATGCGCTGCTGACGAGCGTCTTGCCCAGGAAGAGGTCCTTCTCGATACGGTGCCATGTGTCCGGATCGAGGCGACAGGAGGAGAAGACGTTAAGGGAAGAGCAACGCTTGATTGTGATGTCTGTTATTAGTAGGCCAGCGTGGTGCTGGGGCATGTATTCGTGAATGGCGGAGGGTAGTACGCGGAAATTCCGATCGAGGAAGAAGACGACGAGGAATGTGACGACGGCAATGGCAGAGACCTGGACCGCTGTCCTGACCTGTTGCAGAGGATAGTACTTAGTAAGAGACGCTTGGCGGCATTCTTGTCTTGTCTGTTCTCGTCTCGGCCATTGTAGGCGCAGAGCATGTAGACTGGTGCGGAGGCAACGTACTATTCTGCGCGTCATGACGGGTTGAAGCTTTGGGAGCTCTCGGGCGGTTGTGCACCAAGCCCGGCTCCTGGCATTTGGAAGAGACCTATACGCTGTGATGGGATCGCACTTGTTGAAGACAAGCTGGGCGGTGTTGAGCTGGGGCTGTTGGCGCGGATCGCGAGAAAGAGAGATGGAGAGGGGGATGGTGTTGGTGTTGGTATTGGTCTACAGCAAGTGGTGTTGCTTCTGGGCGCGAGTAACAGCACAGAGGCACCATGTCCTAGTGTGTTGTAGCGTAGCAAGTGTGCGAAGATGGATGTGTGTCGAGCTAGAATAATGGTGTTTTGTACAGCCAGCAATGACTTTGAGTTCTGGTTCTGGTTCAGGGGCGAAGAAGGTGGGAATGGCACGGCGTGCATGGCTTAGGTGCAGAGGTGCAGAGGACGATGAGCAAAGTCCATGCACGTCTGCACGCCAATCCGGGGTAAGCTCAGCATCACAGGCCTGGGCCCCCCTACTATTGTACAGGTAGTCTAGGTAGATACTAGGAAGTACTGTCTGGTGTACCTAGGTAGTTGGAGGGACTTGGCACTGCCGGTCGCGGCCCCGCTCCTACACAGGACAGTACATTAGTGGATCTTACAGTATCTAGGAAGCAGAACCCTTGCACTACCAGTGGACCTAGCATGCCGCACGCCTGGGTTCGGAATACACGCTAAACTAAGTAGATGCCCAGTAGGTACTTCGTAGAACTTCCAAGCTCGACGTTGGGGGTCCTGACGCTTGTTTACCTCGCCAATCTTGGAACCACATCTGCCCACCTGGTCCATAGGCATTCTCTCGTCGAAATATCTAACACTAATTCTAACCGCACATTTCCCATCGGCTGCGCTCCCTCTCTGTGCTCACAATAATCTATCTGAATGGCTTCCCTGAGCCAGCAATCCCTCGAGGGCCCCACGGACACGCCCCGCCCCAAACAAAGCGGCCGCCCTCGCGCAAACCTCGAAGCCCACAAAGCCCAGATCCTCGCCCTTTACGCCGCCAAAACACCCTGGCACAAGATCGAAGCCCTTCTGCTCGCCGAACATGGCATCAAGGCCCAGGGCCGAACAATCATGCGCCGCATGAGGGATGACTGGGGCGTCGAGTTCCGCCGCGTCGAGACCGACCGCACCCAACAACCACAGCTCAAGGCCCGCATCGCTACTCTCTGGCGCGATCGCGACACAAGGCCCAAGACTGACCAAGACCTGCATGCCCAACTCAAGGCAGATGGCTTCACCGTCAGTCTCGCCGCCATTCATGGCCTCCGCAAGGACATGAGCCTGTTCCGCCGCTGGGACGAGAAGTTTGGCCGCGTGAGGCCCGAGGACGAGCTGCGTAGGCGTAAGAAGCCGAGAACGCAGAAGCATTCCGCTTCCACCAGCGGCCAGCTTGCTCCACCAGCGGACGTCAGTGAGGAGGAAGCGGATGAGAATGACGACAGTGAGGACCATGAGAGCAGCCCGCAGCAGCCACCAGCTGAGCCAACACGTGAAGGCTGGTGGTACCCGGGCCTGACCCTTCCCAAGTCTAAGAAGCAAGTCTACCGTCGGCAGCAGAAGTCTGTGTCTGCTCAGCCGTCTCAGCCCGAGCACTCACCACAGCCTAATCAAGTCGTGCACTCTACACCGTCTCCAGCCATCCTACCTCCCCCACTTACTTCTCAACAGATGCCCCAGCCATCAGCCGTACTTTCCGACCCAGATAAAGATATGTAAGTTGGACCTCTTTCTGACCCATATTTGCACAGCAGAGGCCTTGCTTGTTGACATGGAGGCGGTGCCGCAGTCAAATTAGAGCCCTGCTTGACAACGTCCATCTGCTAGAGCAGCACTGCCTCGCACATGCCATAGGGCTTCCTGGTCAAGTACAACGCCATTCGCCCGCAAACACAGATGTACACGGGCTGCAATCTCTTGCGGCAGCCGTGGACATGGGACACTGGCGGCATGGGTCGACTTTTAGCTATGATGCCTCCACTACGTCTCTTAGTTGATAGCAGCCAGGTGTTGACAACGTAGTCATACTTGATACTGGAACTTACCGGGACAATTGTCCCTTGAACGAAGCTGCAATTAGTGAGGCGGCAAGAACGATCGTGACTCATCAACGCAAATCAGCTCGGCTTCAAGAGCACATTTGTAAGGCGAAAAGTGTTGATAAGAGTATGTCTGCTTCGAAACATGTCGTGTCTGTTGATAGCCGGCCGTTCAAAATCCTCGAAGTCACCTCCCAAACTCCGTCACCACCCAGACCCTTCTCCACCTCAATCATTCTCAACATCCAAAAGGAGGCCAAGTCTCGATGCCCGGAAGACAGGCGCTATGCTGGTGCCAAGAAAAAGAAATTCATTTCTGAACGCCCAAGCTCCGTTTCCCGTATTGCAAAATGTAAAGCAATTGCTTTCGGCCCCGTTTTCTGTTCATCATGGAAGCACGCTTGCTCTCAGCTTAGAACAATTTCGCAGTCCTGTCATTGCTGGACTCGATTGGGTATCTCTTCACGCTGTCATGGCCGACTTCATACCATGGTATGTGCGCGGCTTCGGATTATCACGTACTCCTGAGCTCGCCGTCGATGCTACAGACACAAGAATCAGTCGCTTCTGCGAGCGGATCTAGCGCTATAGCTACGATCGCGTCCTGCGCCCTGCCGCACCGCATCGCTGTAGCTTGGAATGGGCGGCTCCGGTTGAGTATTGCTCCTGCTGCGTGTGTCTCCCGCGACAGAGGAAGCGCCCCTATTCTGTGAAACCCGGATGAGAGGCGCATGCTCACTGTCAGAGCTGTTCCGACGACTCCCCGCAACCGAACCGGCGGGACTTGTGTATTCTGGTGGCGGGTGACTAGGCGCCTGCAAGCCGAGGCCCACAGATGCGTGCACCGTGGTAGCACCGATGGAGCCCGCAGCTGCGGCAGCAGCACTGCTAGGCTCACCGCCGTCATCGTTGGGAACAAGTTGGGCGAGTGATATGTCAGTAGGACTGCGAGCAGGGCCAGGGCTTGTCGGAGAGAGAATCCTGAAATTTCCAGAGCGTGTGCGACCGTGGCCCTGGTGAGGCTCAAGTCCCGGTGGATGTTGCGGTCTGAAATATGTCTGCACAGGCTGGCTTTGACCATGTGGTGACCCCGAGTAACCATCTTTCCCGCCAGACTCCAACAATGTGGTATTGGCCTCTGAACCATAGGGCGGTGGGGGCGCAAGAGAGCCCGTCATGGGCGCTAGGCCCCATTTCTTCACGTTGGCCTCGATAAAAACAAACCCAGCTTGTCCAAAGTTGACGTGCACGGTTGCTGGGCCGTTGGCGCCGACGGCGGGGAAGAAATTGGGGTTCTTGATGCCGTGGACGACGTCATCCAACTTTTTGCCATTCCGAGTAAAGAAAACACCGCCCGTTCGTGGTCGGTAGCCGCAGCCAATAACATCGCCCTGTACGAACTGGGGCGCATATGGCGTTTGGTGGAAGGGCTGGTTGAAGCGTTTGAAGCCGTTGGAGAAGTAGGCAGCCGAGTGTCGATGAAAGCCTGCCGCGATGGAATAAGTATCAGTGGACGGAGGAGGGAATGGCAATGCATTGAACATACCTGGAAGTCTAAACAAAGGATAAGGCTTGGTGGCCATCCCAATGGCAACCAAAGTGGACTCTGGCTTTTCGTAGATCTTTGCTTCCCAGTAGTAGACCTCATTCTGTTTGGGGACGGGCAGATTGGTCATGACCGTACACTCAGAATCGAAGAACTCTATCTCTGTGCGACCCTCGACGAAGCAGTTGGCGATCTCGAGTTCGGGCTCGAACTCCCAGGCCGAGACACCCTTCTCTTGTATGGCCAAGTACTGTGAAAGCGAAATATCGGTCTGCAGGGATTCGGGAGGGTTGGAGGTGACAAAGGCTGTATTTTGATTAGCGGACAAGACGGCTTATAGTTCCGACTGTCGTCGTTAAGAGAGGAAAAATACCTTTTGCGCGCAGATATTCGGAACGCTGCATGTCGTCCATGGTCTCGAGGGCCTCAGCCTCCTCCTTGGCAAACGCCTGTTCATCATCGTACTCGCCGGGCCTTCCGATGCGGTCAAGGAGAATGCGACCAGAGTTTGTGTACTTGAAAAAATAGATGAGCACGAAGATGAGACCTATCAGAACGGCGGAGCCAAGAGAAGATAGCAGGCCGATGACGACGCCATTGAAGGCTTCGGGCGACGGGCCTCTCGGCGCCATAGCTGGTGGCGTGAGGGTTCCGCTCGAGGCGTGTGAATGATATGAGGGTGGGAGGTGGTTTCGATCAGGTAGTCCCTGATGAAGGCGAGGCGGGAAGTTGGTTCCAAGGGTGGCGTTACCGCCGTGACGCAATCATCAAAAGTCGTTTCTGGGTGGGGAAGACGGCGGAGGTAGCGAGCAGTAAAGGCGCCGGATGGTATTCGCAGAATCGATAGAAGGGAAGCAGGACGCTAGAATGGGCCAGGTGCGACAGGACAGGCGGGGCTACCGTGAAGACGAAGAACAGCGGAGCTGGTGTATGATGTGTAGTTTGGTGGATTGCAGAAGTGGCAGCGCAGTGCAGTCCAGGTCGACCAATTCAAGGCTGGCACTAGGCAAGTAGCAGATGCAAGGTCGACTTGCGGTTGGTCGTTGCCAGATGCGAAGGATACCGAATGAACGGTACCGGCCACTCAGTGGTCTTTGGGCTAAAAGGTAAGTACTATAGGTGCAAGTGATAGCCTCGAATGGCGTGTTGCAGGTAGACTGGTAGACGCAGGAAGGACGAGTTGCAGGGAGAAAAGAAAGCTGCTGGAGCGGGAAGTCTCAGCCCTGCTCAACCCTGCTGGTCAACAACAATGGGAACGATGATGCACAACTGCTAGTGGTTGAGCGTGCTGGTGTCGTTTCGTGTCGAATGTTTCGGTACCGGTAACTCTGGAGGTTGCAAAACGCTAGCAAGAAAGGGGGAGGCCAGGTAGGAAGAAAGCGTGAGGTGCAGGATTGAAGTCATCCATCTGCGTACTGAAGCGGAGAAGGGAAGTCTAATCGGAGGTTTCGCATGAGCGACTTGTTGGAAAGAGGTTCGCAGCGCGTCCGTGGACACCCAACCTGGACACTCCTTAGGCACTGTGTACTGTGTAGGTACAGTACCTACCAATGGCCGCCAGCGCTGTCGCTGTCGCTGTCGCTGTCGCTGCGTCTTGTGTTTGCAACCTTGGAAGTAGTCGCCTTCGCAGATCCGTTAGTGCACACAGCACCAACCCGCGTTAAACACTATTGCATCCACAGCCTTCAATACCTGAAGCGGCCAGTGCCAAGCCATGACGCTAGCCTTCGCCCATCTTTGAGACAAGCCAGGCCTGGGAGCCCGTGAGACCCGTGAGACCACCCCCTTCTTGTCTTATCTTGTTCTGCACTCTCCCCAAAATTCCAGATCATCTCACCACGGCCTCGCCCGCTCGCCTGCTTGACTTCATACCACAGTCATAATCTTGCAGTGGCAGATTGGCAGTGGCAGAGTAGATGCATGAACTTAATGCAATTCGACCCGGGCAACGCACCTTCATCATCGTCCGTCTCCCCTTTGATCATCATCTATCTCATCTGGCCGTACTGTGCATGCGCAATGCGGGTCTCTGTGAGGGTCTCTGGTTTCATTAAAGCATGAACATCAATCCTCGCCGCCTGTTTCGCATCATAGCGCATCTCGTCGAGTCGTCCCAGCATTCCAAGATTGCCTCGAGCGCTACCCAATCCGTATGCGTCCATTGAATTGTCAATGTGCATTGTCACCAGCCAAGTACGTAGCCCATGCTCGATCAATCACTGGCACTGCGTACCTCGGAAGTGGCTGTAGGTACTACCACTACCTAGGCAGGCAACCCGTCGCGGAGTCAAGCTCTTCCTGAAGTCCTCTTCAAACCTCGGCGTGCCGCGTCAAGAGTGCAGAGCCGTCCCGCCGTCCCGCCGGTCTTGACCCCGACTTTGCGGTCGGCGGCCGGCTCTTTTCAGCCTCATGCCCGGCCATGAACAAAGTAATGATTCATGTCCAGCGTGAATCCTATAAATAAAATGGCCCGACCCTGACACCTGGGTACTGATTAGGTGAATTCCTCCCTGGCTTCCAGAGTTGCTTTAGACGCCCGGGCGCCTGGTTCAATGTTCCTGCCAGCGCCATCAACACCACCCCTGCTGTGTATTATTGCCCGCCCGCCAGCTGCTAAGTACTAGTAGCCATCAATGAGGAGATGGACAGGTGGGATGAATTGCGCGAATTCACTATCTTTGATTGAGCTTTTATTCCCATTTCCATGAAATGTGGGGTTATTTTAGGCCGTGCGACAAAGTTCTAATAGTACTGTTTGAGAACCTGATGAGTAAGCCAAACTTACCCTAGACCTCCTTTGCGAAACTTGCCTGGGAAAACATCTCTTCACTCCGGGAGCCAAAAGCATATCCAACCGACTACCTAGGTACTTCGGGTGGCTAACAACCAGTTCAAGTTTACCCATGAGTACGTCTCTTAGATTCTTCAGATTGCCATTTGTTAGCATCTCCAAATTCCCGTGCATCCGCATTTCAAACATCGATACTGAGTACTAAAGCAGCGCCTCGCACATACTTGCCGCGGACTTGACCGGCCATAAAATGTAAGAATAATATTATCCAACTTGGCTTGCCATGTACTCGGTGATGGTGGATGATACTATTCTCTAAGAACTTGGTTTAAATGGAGGCACAAGAGATATGCACGCCCTGGGGTCCAAGGTTGCCGCTACAAGGCATAATCATGGAATAATGGCAAGATTCATGATGGCGTAACTACATTTGGTGATTCCCACTGTTACTTCAGATGTAACATAAGGAACGAGACAAAAAAGACATCTGGAACGTTCCAAGATCTTTCAAGTACATCTGGCTGAGTTCGCGCCTCTATCACGTAAGAAACCGCAGACCATCCGTCCCAGTTCCGGTCCTTGGCCCCGGCCTCGGCTCCGGATGACCGAGCAAAGTAGAGGCAAACCCAATTCAAGCGCAACAAAAGCATACAACACCGAGTATTCGCTAATGGTCACCCATTTAACTAATAATCCAGCCCTTAGACACACGGACGCCTTAGCGTTGTGGCGCAAGAACTTGACGATGTCGAAAACTGAAGTTGTGGTGTTGGAGGAACACGAATGTTGGCGCCCGGAGCGGGACGGTCATGCCCGTTCGCTTGCCATTCAACATTTGACCGTAATACACCAATAGCGTAATATATGGCGTATAGCAAGCAAGTTATTTCCCATATGTTATTTTTGAACCTTTCACTTTACTATCTATAAGTAGGATATTATTTTAAGCATATTTCGAAAGAAATAATCTTTTATCAACTAATTTAGTATAAAGCAAGCTCCCGAACAAGTTTATGGATAGCAATTAGCTTATACCAAACTTCTCAATTAATAGTAAGACCTTCCTCGATGAGATGTGAGGATATCTATAATACTATAGCGGAATATCATAAGAGCTGCCCAGATGTTCTCTTTTCTCTTAGAGAACTTATGCGATAGCTCTTATAGGCCTCGTTGGATAGTGCAACGAGAGCATCCAGCGCAGTGATTAAAGCATCGCATGGTGAGGCAGGCCGATTCAATGACGTAATTGACCTATTCACTCAGTATATATGCTTATATATAAGGTATTCCAGTTTACTGGACAATATTACGAATAATAGTTTTTATATAGTGTGGTTAGGATTCACGTGCCCATTTGGTGCGTTTACTTGCTTGAGTGCCTAGCCTGATGCTGTATGCCAATAGTAAGACACATCCGGGTCGTCGATACTGTTGGTTAGTAGATCAGATAATGGATTATGGCATTCGCTTCGTTCTGGCAAAGTTTATAGTGCCTTGAATCTGTAGTGACTGTAGTGTAGTTGCAGATCGGCATATAAAGAGGCGGAGAGCCTGATTCAAAAGGCTGAGCACTAACAGTATTTACTTTACTACTGTCTAAGTATGCGAGTACTAAAGTTCACAGCCGTGCTGTACTAGATGAATCCGGCGGCTACAATTCGTCGTTTGCCTTAAACATTTGCACTTTTTTTTGTTTATAGATAATACGCAGCCCTTAATTAAACGTTAACATTAATAAAAGAAGAGTACTGCGACGTTAAGGAAGTGTCGATAAAAAGTGTCGATAGAAAGTGTCGATAGGAAGTGTCGACAGGCATGGTGAAGCTGGGCAGGCTGGTATTGTCTATGTATAAAGCGTACCAACCAGGTGGCCGGTGCATACTGTAGGGTTGGGCACCCAACTGTAATGATCACACTAAGTACCCGTGAGTATATAGAAGGTGTCATAGGGTTTATGTTATCAATAAGGTAGTAGAGGTAACGAGTGCAATATTGAGAGAGTGCTTTTCGTGCGAGTGATGATCAGAAGCCGTGAGGCTACTCAGGGTGGGCTGAATACTTAGATGGACAACTGAAGAGCTATAAAGGAAATACTATCTATCTGGTGCTGACCGTGTTCTCATATCCTATGGCCTTCATACCATCTTCAGTACTGGATCTGTTGGATCGCTTTGCTATCCTAGCGATCCATCTGCTAACCCTAACCCTGGGGAGCACCCGCACCAGTCGCGGCCCCGCCCACGCGAACGTCCTCCCCGTCCTCAACCAGAACGATGTGGCTGGCATCGTTGCTCCCGTCGTTGCTCACGGTGATGCTCCTGTGGCTGGTTGGATTGTGCAAGATCCACTGCGTCTTCCTGATGGGCGGCTCGAAATCCGCCTCGAGTTCATTTTCGCTTGTGGCTGGGTTATAGCCGAGCAGGTTGAAAATCCTGGATTGGGTGTGCAGCTACGTATCATACAGGACCCTGCAGCTGCTGCCGCTGCCGCCCCGCCTGCTGGACCCATGAGCCAGCTTGAGGGGGCAAACCAGCCTGGCGCCGTTGAAGAGGATGAGTGTGCTGCCATGGGTCATGACTGGGTGACCCAGAACCGCCCAGGTAGCTGTGGTCACTGCCGCTCACGTCTGATCCGTTTCTTTGAACAGTGTTCGAGGTGTGAGGCCAAGAGGTGCCATCGTTGTAGCAGGATACACCACCGCTAGGATCGCAGGTGGAGTTGCTTCTTGAAGATGGATACGGAAGATTTGGTTCACGGGGCGGCATCCAGCGGTAATTCTGAGGATAGCTGGACGGGTGATTCAAGGAATATGATTCACTTTTGACTCTAAGCCTTTGGAGTGCCAAATTTATAGAAGAAAACGACATCTGAGTTACCAAAAGGTACATTACGAGGGGGCTTGACAGCATAATGGGTTGCTCAATGTTTTCGAGGTGTAGCAAAATCTGCTCTAGCTCAGGAATTGGGCTTGTATGGATACTAAGTACTGTAACTTGAAGAAACTCACAGAAGATGTGAATAATTCCGCACCAAAGTCAAACAAGTAACAAACAATTGGGATCTAAGGACCAAAATGGACGAATGGGACCCACTCAGCCTGGACTAGTACAGAAGATGGGCGCTTATTACCCCCCAACTTCAAAGTGGCCTTCGCTCATTCTTCAGGTTTCTGTTCCTCTCCGTCCAGACTTCGGCCAAACAACGCTGCCTTAGCTTCAATCGAGTGCTTCGTCTCCATCGATTCCACCCAATCCTTCCGAGCAGTCAAGAGGGCTTCATGAAGACCTGCAGAACCGGAGCTATCCGAGAAGTCGGCGAGATGGATGCGCTGGTACACAGTCTCCGCTGTCTTGACGCAAAGTTCGTCTTGGACTTGCCATAGCGTACCAACGACGTGGTGGATGCCCGCCAACTGGTGACCGCCGACGAGATGTACTCCTTCGTCTTGCAGCTGTTCCACGTCACTGGCACCCGTCCAGCATGCAGATAGATATGCTAGAAACGGCTTATTGGCCCACAGGTTGCTGTTTCGGAGATCCTCGACGGTGAGAAAGCCGTCGTAGAGTACCAAGCCGCTGTCCGATGGATCAAAGCCGTCGGAGCGTCCATGACCTGCGAAATGAAAGAGTGTACAGGTTTGCAGTTGAGCCAGGACTTCCTGTCTCTTCTGATCCTTCAGTTCTGCCACACCCAACCCCATTTTCTTGCATAGAAGTTCTAGTGCGAGTACTTCTCTCTTTGCGAAGGGAAGATTTCGTTGCACGGATCCACTGGGGAAGTCTCCGGCGCTCACCAACAATGCTGTTCTGGGAACATGACGGGATACAGCGTGGCCAGTTGCACTGTGCAATTCCTTCGCCCGGACAAAAGATCTGACAGATGTGCTGTAGGACGATATTACTCGGCCCATGACTGTCTTGGAGGGATCTTCGTGGAATCCAGCCGCATGTATCGGCATTTGGCTGATGGGATGCGTCAGAACCCATATGATTCGCGGTGACCCTGACACCTCTGTCCGAGGACCAAACCCCAATGCTTCCAGAACCGGACTTGCAATGGTTACCCAAAGCCATCTCAGAAGGCCAGGGTCGATCTTCGGCAGATGTCTCCTGTGGCGTTTGGAAATCTTCTCACAATCCAGGAAAAATAGCTTGTCCAGTCGGATTACGCGAATTCCGTGCGCCTGGTCGATGAGGAAAGCACCAGAGCGAAAGATGCTGACGTTGACGACCACAATCGTATCATTCCCCACATGTTTCTTCAACGTTTCCTCCGCGGTAGGACTGAAGAAACTCTTTGTCTGTGGATTGTCGCGGAATTGCTTGGTGATGACCTCCAGGCGCAGCTCTACTTCGTGGAATGTTCGTGAGTGAGTGACCCAGTCAGAGTTGCTGGATCGCAGGTTTACCATCGACTGGAGGGTATCAAATGCTGACTGTGCTTCTAGAAACTCGTTCACCATACCATCGTCGTCTGTCTTCAGGAGGCCTCTCAGAAGATTCCCATCCCTTCTCACATCCAGCATTCCGGCAGCAATGAGGCCACGGACTGCTTCAAGCAGGTTAAGGGCATCGCCCGGGCTAGAGCCCGCTTCCAAAGCAACTGCAGCCGCATCGGCCCCCCATCCCTGAGCTTGGGGAAGGATAAATTGTTGGTCGATGCGAGATGAGATCTTCGTAATCATCAAGGACATCAGCTCGGCGGCAGCCTTCATCACCTCCAATGCATTTGGCCAATTTTTTCGCATCCCCAGCACCAATCCTGCCGTGAAGCCCCCTGCTGAACGTTGGAAGGACGGGGAACCCTTGCACGTTATTGCGTTCCAAAAATGCATAACGCAACGCCCGTAGTCGTCGTCTTGTGAGGGCTGTGCTTTTTTGAACTTCTCATAATAATATCCTCCTAGTCGTCTGAGATGACCAGCGCGGTGCACTTCCTCACCTGGCATGGTGATGCATTGCTCCATCTTCTCGATGGCGAGATTGAGCTGTCGGAGGTCTTGTTTATCAGAAAGCTTGAACAGATTGTAATAACAATCGGCGAGCGCTGCAACAGCCAAATTTGAACTGTCCTCGGTCCAAGGATATCCCAGAGCATCTTCAAGATGAGCAATCGCAAGCAGGAACTCGGAACGTTGCTCAGGACCGTCGAGATCGTCGAGTAGTTTTGCGCTTTCTCTTGTGAGGTCTCCCAGCACATAGAGCATCCGAGGACGTTGTCTATGGTTCATCGGGAGATTCGAAAGTTGATCACGCAAATCATCGATGATTGTCACTGTATCGAGGTGCGTGTCCATTCGCGATTTCGAGTCGGATCTTCCAAGTTTGGCCAGCAAGCAGGTAGCACGTCTCAACTGGACCTCGACCATTTACGGGTGATTTTGTGGAAGAAACGCTGTTGCTGCTTGGATTTGTCGAAGAGATTCATCAATGTCGTCCATGGTATTGTTAATTCGAAAGCGGAGGCAGAGCCTTACCGCGAGGTCGCTGGGAATAAGACCTTGCGAAACAGAACCATCAGAGCTGGCTTCCAACGCTCTGGATATCCGGTCGATTGCATGATTCAGGTCGTCCATTTGGAGACTTCGTGTATGTCGCTCGTCGTAGTGTTGGCTGATCTTTTGCATGACACCCGCATCTGGTCTAAGTTTGATCAACCCTTTCAGTGTTTTGATTTGTTTGTCGATGCTTGTAAGATCCGAGTCAACCAGATCTCGCAAGGCATGTGCCAGAGTATTGTTGCTTCCGGAATGTGTTATTTCCAGTGTTGGACGAGACTGAGCTATACTCATAGGGTCCAAGGAGTGCACGGGTATGGTTGGGAGGTTCCCATGGGTGATATCGCCGTCTGATTTTGCGAGTTCGTCTTTGATGGCGAGAGCCCATATAAGGAACGAAATTGCCTCTTGCTCTGCTTCGCTACTCGGAAATGCCAACTTCAAGGCTCGATTCGCCAACCGAATAACTCCCTCGAGGTCTTCCGACGGTTTTGGGTGTTTTCACTTCGCTTCAGCCTTGCAACGCTCAGTCTCAATTCAAGTCGAGATAGCTTGTGCGTCAAGTACGCGTCTTCAGTCCCGATTTTTCTGGCCTGTTCCGCAAGTTCGAACGCATCGTGGAGATCTTCGTCAGAGGATGTGCCGGACGAGTGTCGCAGTCGTAGGTATAAGCAGTCTGCTAGATAGATCAGATTCGGAAAGTTTCGAGGTTCCAATTCCAAAATTTCTTTGCGCAGCTCGATAGCGACTGTCAGGTCAGTCGCTTCGTCGTCTGAGCTTCCGGTTCCCAAGTCTTGCCGCTCAACAAAGCATGAACTCAGCTTCTCAAGTACCTCCACGCGTTGGAGCGGATGCAGCCCAGGCATGCTTTCTGCTTCTCCGAAAGCTTCAATCGACCGATCAAGGCCGGCAAAAACTTTGGCTCCACGATAATTTCGGAAATATAATGTCCCCCTGGTCATGAGATCTTGTAAGTGAGCGGCTGCATCTACTAGGGGAGCTCTCATTTTAAAGGCCCGGTCCAGTCTGCCGGTCAACCAATCCATGTGCCATGATGCTTGGTGCAACTCCCTAGCGCAACGTAAACGGGTGTTTTCGATCAGTTGTCGTCGTGGATCGTTCGTAGCAGTACGTTTGACGGCTTCCTCCAACCGTACAATGGCTAGACTAACCTCACGAACATCTTTCTCTGCCATGGAATGCTCAAACCACCACTTGGCCCAATTGACAAGGGTATAGGGTCCGTCAATAGCTTCCAAAGCTGCCGTTCCAGCTGCCATCCACCGCTTTTGCAGACTCTGGTACTACAAGCTTTGTCAAGTAAGCTCGGGTGACGTGAGATATGGTTCACAGCAAGACACGCGAAGCTTACCTGCGGGGCCATCAGAATCTCATCTGGATTCAAGAAGGGGCTGTTAAAGGCAGGTGATTCGATGAACAAAGAGGAGATATGCACGAGACCGGCCACTGCGTTTCTAGCTTCCGGAATTACCTACGTTGCTGGTCAGATCTTGCGAAGACGCTCGTTTGTGCCCATAGATACATAGACATAAAGTTAACTTGCTGGCAAACATTCGTCAACGCGTCTTGTCGCTTCAGTACATTATAGATAATGCCATTGAGAGTCCAAGATTGTATGATTAGTTGGTAACATATGAAAGAAAGAAACACTGGCAAGATCTTGACATCGTCACATAAGTTTACGTACCCATAAGTAGCGCACACCCTTAGTAGCGCACCCACAAATAATCACCAATTTTCTTACCACTTTATTTCAACACCATATAATTAATTCACTTAAGCAACCATAATACAATCCTCTTCCATAACTATACTTTCGGCTTCGCTCTTTTTAATAACATTATTTACAGCCCCTAAAACCTTCTATTGGGTGTGCATTATATTATTAATCGTAGCGAACTTGGAATTCGGACTTAACTTAACCTTCCTTCTCTTTTGTGGCTAACTAGTTACAACTTTGGCTTTTAACGCCTCAATTCTCTTTAGGGCTTATGCTAATAACAGATCCTTCTCGTCAAAGCTTTTTATAACCTTTCTAAAGAGACTTTGTAACGTTTAATTAGCTAGATTATCCTTATTAAATAAGTCGATCTGGTCCCTCAGATCTCGAGACTTCCGTGATGTTGATTAGATCGTTTTTTTGCATATCTAGTACCTTTAGTAATATAGATTTAGCCATTCTAATCTCTCCTAGAGTCTTTTAAGTATTATTTTGAGTCCTTTTAATACTGTTTTCTAATAGTAAGGGACTTAAGAGTAGTGTAATGATCACACTAAATACCCGTGAGTATATAGAAGGTGTCAGAGGGTTTATGCTAGCAATACGGTAGTAGAGATAACAGGGGAGCAATATC